>JAAAKQ030406775.1:0-25059 GCA_010016005.3 Zanna intricata
TATATATATATATATATATATATATATATATATATATATATATATATGTGTGTGTGTGTGTGTGTGTGTACTCGTGTATGTACACACATGCAATAATGCCTATTAAATTACATATATACACATTTTTAATAGTTCATAAAATTTTATTTCAGTTGAACTTCTATTTTTTTTATTGTTATTATTATTATTTTTTTCAAACATGGGTTAATAATTGTTAATAGATCAAAATATTTCAATTAATGTAAAAATTAAATTAAAAAATTAAAAAACAATTAATTAAAAAAAAAAAAAAAGGAAAAAGGGAGATGAATCTGATTCGAACTGATTTACTTTCCCTTGAAAGATTTCAATATCTCATTAATTAATATTTTATTTGGCTATAACTCTGGAACCAATAAAATAAGTATCACGTATGATATATCTTTGAAAAGCTATCAATGGGGCTTATTACGAAAAAAAAGCAAATCTAATTCTTTTGGATTCTCTTTTTACATGTTACAACAGTTCTAAATACCAAAATTTCAAACATCCTACAGTGTCGTTTTTGTGTTATGCAAGGTACATACTTATAGACATCGCGCCGGATCAAGACAAAATGGATTCAGGAATGATCAAAACGGATATATCTGTTGAAACCTGAAATTTTTCGTGATCAGAATACTTCCTCTACTTCATAAAAGGAAGTAAAAAAACAAAACAGTAGAATTTTATATTGCTTTGATATAGACAACACCAATAATTATGAGAAAAATATTTGAATTTAAAATTTCTGTTTCAAGTTATAATGCTTTTCAAATGTGATTATACTGAAATAGGACTAGATTTATTTTGCAGTAAGTTGATCACCTTCTTATTAAATCTCTGATTTCTGGCAGTATTATTTCAATATTACTCCTGTGAGTTTTAGTATGAGTGAAAATTGTTACAAAACAATGTGATTTTTTATTGAATTTTACGTGTTTATCTTTATCATCTCATGTACCTCATGAGGATGAAGTACACAGATGAGCAATTGAGGAATTGCTATATATTGAGACACTTAGATGTAGGTAGAAATTTTATTTCTTCCTCAAGATTACTAATTAATTAAACAAAAAAACTAATAAATATTGTAATGTATGAACAGGCAATTATAAAGCAAAGATAAAAAAAATTAAAATTAAAAAGTTACTTTTATAAAGGTTATTAATCAACGTTCATTAAATGATGTTTTTATTTGATTCATATAAAAATCTGATTCATATGAACAATCTGTATTATTTAATTACAAATATTGTATTGTATAGTTCACAACCTTTATTTGATTAATATTCTAATCAACTGGTTAATCCTGTTATAATTATTCAACGTGAAAGCGTATCTTAAGTCTTTATACTCACAAAAATATATTTACTATTACGTTTTTTTTGTCCTTAGATTATATATATATAATATTATATATATTAAATATATATATTAATATATTTAATCTGTTTTGTGGGTTTTAATTTAAATCCGTGATTACTAAACAGTAAAAATAAGTGATGATTGACAATAAAATGTAGATCTAATCACACTAAAAATTATAAAAAAGGATTGTAAATAACTTCTAACTACCATGAACCATTATCAATATGGAGAAAATATTTTCATAATTATCAATAAAAAATGTGTTGAAAGAAAATCCTAATATTTAGGCTATATAATTAGGAGAATATAAATTACTCATATTATTTCCATTAAACAATTCAAAGTATAAAAAATGGTAATTAGATTCCTTGAAAAACTTTGTTGTGGAAATTTTAAATAATCGATGGTGTTGCTCGTTGCAGTACTTTATTATAGCAATTAACAAACCCAGAAATAATTTTGTTTGTAATAAATTAATTCAAAAGCTCTGCAAAGACTGTCGTGAAGAATTTAATTGTTTGTCACTTCACATAGAAGTTAGCTTTATATTCTCGCCCCATTTAAATGTCTTTTATTGTATTTTATAATCAGTTTTAGAATTCTTCAGAAACAATGAAAAAAGTTTACATACCTTGAATAAATTTAAAATTATGCAATCTAAATATCGCACTAGCGAAATTACCATTCTTGTAATTGTATTTTAAATATACTATATTTTAAATTAGAAGTTAAGGCTCATAACTCATATAAAACAATAAGTTTTATTCCTTAATTTTTAATCTTTAAAGATCTACAAACAAAAAATTAAATATCTATTTATTGTACTCTTATTGTTATTTTTGTAAAATATTTAATTTTTTTTTTTTTTGTAATATTGATAGTTACAATACCTAGTTAAAATCTCCTACATTTTGATTTTGTTTTTTATAAATTTTAAAACTGATATTTGAAATGAAATTTTTCCTTTGTTTTCAACAATATAATATGACATGAGGGTTTATTAAATTCTAAACCTAAATATTAAGGATTTATTGTCATTTATCTGAATATAACACTGATTATTAATTACCTATGTAACAGAAAATATTATTTTTTTTTTTTATATCATCTACCAGATATACGAATATAATAATTTTTCGGCAATAGATATTTAAATGACGAAGCCAAGGACCACAGGATATTTGGGTATTTTTATGTAAAAGAGATAAAACTTACATTGATATGTTTGAGAAGTTGAAATCTGCTAAAACTACATCTAGATACTATTTTTTCCAAAATGTTAATTTAATATTTTAGTAATTCTTGTCTGTAAGATACCAAATTTATATTTAACATCTTTTCACTTCGTAGGAGTTCAGTAATAAAATAATTTAATTAAAATTTATTTATTATATTTTTGGGAAAAAATAATGGAAAATTTTCAAGTTTTCAGTAAAAATAAATTTAAGTTTTTTCCAGGATATCACTCCTTTTCAACTCCTCCAAAGATAAAAGTTAGTTTTTCTATTAAAATATTCTTAAATTCCTAATTTCAGAATTTTTGATAATCAGGAAGTTGTAGATTATTCATCTCCAATCTCCAAATGAATTATTTACGAGAGTTTTTTTATTTATCTATATGTAGTTTTGATTATTAAATTTAATGAAATACATTTGCAGGAAAAATGGAATTCAGAATAATGTTATTAATAAAGTTTTTATAAAGCTTGTTATCTTCATTGTGAACTTGGGTCTTGAGGAATTTTATCATGTTTTAGTCATTCAAGAAAGAAAACAGATATAGTATTAATTATGATTAATTTTATTATAATCGTTTGAAAGAGATACAGGAATTTAACCGAAGAATTTGATGATATTCTCTCCATGAATTTTTCAAGTTGAATTTTTAAAAGTTGAGAAATAAATAGAAAACTTTGATTAATTCATTTAGTGATTGACCTAACTTTATTAATGAATTAAAATCCACTTTCGCAAAGGTTTACCCGAATTTATGATTATATTTACAGAACATTATCTTTTTTTAAAAGGTTAAACCAGCTTTATAGAGGAGAGCAAATAACGAAATATTTCCTGTAAAAAAGGTAAAAAATTAACAAAAAAAAAAACCAGCTACCATTGCAATGGATTTAATTACAACTACGATAGTGTTTTAAATTTTATGGTTCTTAAATTAGGAAAGTTTTTGCTTGTTTACTTCTTTAATAATTTAAATAAAGTAGCTAAAAGAAATTTAATATTATTTAGGCATATAAATTTCAAGAAATAAAACATATTATGATAGATGTAATTTTACTTCTAATGGTAGTTTAATGGATTTGAGGGATTTTCCGGAGAGATACAGTACTACCTACAGAATGTTAAGTGGAAATAAATAAGACTCAGATAACGTTGGTGGACGGAAAACTAACATTTATTTCTGAAACCGGAAAGAACAAGTTAAATCAATTATATACGTTAATGTAATAAAAAGTGATTAAGAAATTTATAAATAACTTAATTTTCTTTTTTTATAGAAAAAAAAACTATTTAAGATTACGGCGTGAACATTAACTCAATATTAATAACAAAAATTCTGATCAAAAATATGTACTAAATGATTGTTAAACTTAATTGAAAATTAACAAAAAAATGCTAAAACCATTTTCATAATTTTTATTTGTAATTTATAAAGAATTACTACTCTATTTAAAATATAACCCTCTTTTGAATTTATAGAAAAATAGATTTTAACCCCATTTTTTTAATCTTTCCTTGAATCCAAATTTCATTAAATTAATAACAAAACAAAAAAATTAAAATACATAAAAAAATGAAATACATAACTTAACCAAACAAAACCTTTTTTTTTTTTTTTTATTTTTTTAACTTTGTTTAACCTCCGGAACCACAATTAAGTATTACATCAGAGGATGAAAATGAATGAATTGTAGCGTGTGAGAAAAATGCCAGCCTGACCGGGATTCGAACCCGGGACCTCCGGATGAAAGACCGAGACGCTACCACTCGGCCACGGAGGCCGGCAACCAAACAAAACCTGCAATCGCTAATCTCATATAATTAACGTTAAATATACAAATTATGTACGCTGTTGTCCATCATTGGAAGCGATTACTCAACTCACTGGTAATTATGCATAATCACCGGTTTAATCAAATTTATCATAACATGTACAAAGTGTATTACGAGATTATCCTATAATAACCTATTCTACTCGTAAAAATAATGGAAAAATTTCATTTAAAAAATGTCCTAAAATGCTTAATTTGCGCGTTACGATTACTGAAAGATTTCGTTCAAATTTCAGCTACCCCGGTGAATGAGGTTGTGCTGAAATTTTTATGATGTTAATTAAGTGACAGAATTGGTAATTTCTTATGGTTTTTTAACTGGGAAATTGAAAACAATAAATCTAAAACCGATGAAAAGTAGTTATTAAGAAATCTTGTATGAAAAACAATGTTTTCTTATTCTTGACGTCAGTAACTTTGTTAAACGGGTAATAAACACATAACATTTAAAATAAATTTTTTAGATAATTTAATTATGAATAAAATGCTGTGAGGCAAATTGAATAAAACAAAGAAAAATTAGAAAATTTTGAAAAATTCGAATTCTATTTAGAAATAGTACATTACGTTGTTTATCAGCAAACGTAGTAATGTACGTCCACATCTTAATTTTTATTTTACAAATTATGTATATTTTATACTTTTTGGTTTATTTAATGTAATAAAAACTACATGTTTTTTGGTAATGTCAAAAATTTGTAAAATCAAAATTTACTCTTAAAAATTATACTAGTAGTGTGATATGTGATATCTTAATTAAGATATGTAAAAAGAAGAAACCTATGAATTACATAAAGATTGTGAATTAAAAATAAATAAGTATAAATTACTTAACATAATCATTTTTTATTAATGACAGGAATATAATAAATTATTTTGAATAATTTTTATTTCAAAGTTGGCAATAAAACAATAACTAGTCAACTTTATTTTCAAAATTTGAAATAAAAATCGAAAAATTGATCAAATTTTGAATTTGTAAAAAAAATAATCCTTGTAATCATAGAATTAAAATAAAGTAAACTTTTCATAGTTAGAAATACTATAAATCGAATCAAACATTTCGTAACAAATGAGGTTTCCAGTGAAACTTTGTACCATAATACAAAACGCTAATTACTATATATTATTTCCATTACTAATCATGATTTATAACGTTTTGATGTAATTTTAATGTGCTTATAATTACATAGATTTTTAAGAAAAAAGTGACATTAATAAATGGCAAAATACATTTAAAAGTTTAATTTGAATTTTTATTTCATTAAGTATGCAAAATTAATTTCGTATGATATTTAAATTTTTATTGAAAAGAAACCCACGTAAACGTGTTTTCACACTACTCGGTGATTCATTTTATTTTTGAATAATATTATTTTGTTTCCTTCTACAAAAATTGATTAATTCATTGTAATGTTAACATCAGTAATGATCTTCTTACCGTTGTAAGATATCTCCATATTTTATATATATATATCTGTTTGTGTGTGTGTGTGTGTGTGTGTGTAATCCAAATGAACAAGTAATATTCAGCACAAATGTTTTTGTAATCTATATCTAGCACAATACATTATACAATCTACTGTACGTAATGAAAAATTGCAGATGCAAGATTATTAAAGTTTAGAGTTGAGGTTATAATCTTAAAAAAAAGTATGATCTGTGAGCTAATATTAGATTATTTACCACAAACAATCTTCTCAGTGTATTGTATCTAACTAATCATGTCATGAACATAAACTTCAAATCTTTATAAATAAAGTCAACCAGAGGTTTACAGTTACTGAGCGCAACTACACAAACATCAAATAATACGGAATACTAACGGCATCAACTTTAACCTTTACATTTTAACCCACAGTCAATAGGTTGATACGATTCACTCTTCTTTGCCTTGAATTTCTCTTATTATTCTATCATCATGTTTTGAAATTTTTATTCTTTTTTTCTTTGTTTCTGATTGATTGGGCTAGTAGTTATCTCATCATCTCAAATCAATTGTTTATCAGCCGATAAGATTTCCAAAATCTGAGATATAATTCCTTAAGTTTGGTTTACTTAAACTTATACTTTAGTTAGGTATGTATGTTAAACTATACTTTAGTTAGGGTTACTTATATTCTTACTTTAGTGAGGTACTTTAATTTAGTTAGGTAATCTTATACTTTATTTACTTAAACTTATACTTTAGTTTATTAACTAAATTTATTTGGTAAATCCAAATAAATTAAGTTGTTACACGGATTTAAACACTAGAGATTCGGTACCAGTGTATTTTTGTGGTTGGGGATTACCCACACATCTGAATATTGGATAGTATTTTGTTTGGTATTTAATTTTAATTCTCCTGCATTTATATTTTATTGTTATTCCTGGACATAAGGTCTAATTTTATGGACTGATTAGTAAGGTAATTTTTTTGTCAGATTATTATGTTTTGTTTTTTAATTAGATATTTTATGAATAAATTATTAAAATATTTTTCTATATACTCGTATTTGTAGTTTTATTTACATTTGTCTTCTGTTAAAAATATAACGTTATTTATTATTATTATTTTTATTTTTTTACGTTGACTAATATTAACTTTTTTATTGCATTATAAGAATAATGAGATAGAGCTTTGTTTAAGATTAAAATCCAAATGTTTTTATTAAAATTAATTTGAAATTCTTATTAAATCCTGTCGTTTGGTAATTTAAACAGGTTACCATTATACGTTTGGTATCTATTTTCTGGAAAAAATTGTAAATAAAAAATACTAAAAACACTGTGTAAAAACTTTTTATACTGTATGTGATAAAAACAGTTATTATTAAATGAATTATTCCAATAACCATTGTTTTGAAATGAGATGAGATCACAAGAATAAAATGAAAAAACGGTAAGTTAAATTGACACAATGGGTTCCTCTGTTGAAATATCTTTACATCCTCTGCTTAAAATGTCTTTTGCTTTGAATGATATACTATCTGTAACAGTAAAAACAGAAAGCAATAACTTAACCTTCAAACCACAAAGTGAATTTTCTCGACTCTAACAGGAGGTCGGGTTGTCTCCGACCAAATCCCTAATAGTTGGAGTTTTTTCTGTAGGAGAGGAATTTAACTGTTTATTATTTTTAAATAGAATACATTTATTTACTATTCTACAATTATTTTAAACGTAATCATTTTGAAAATAATGTATTTTAAGACATTTAATTAAAAAAATAAATAAATAAAACAGAGAAAAAAGTTATTTAAACATTGAATTACTAAAAAATCAAAAATCATCTTTAATAATTAAAACAAAAATTTATCAAAAGACTTGTCTCTACAAACTGTATAAACGATCTTAGGTAATTAGATTTTAGGAATTTTAGTCATAAAAATAGTTATAAGGCTTTAAATTCGTGAAGTGAAGCTCACAATTGCCACGAGGTGAGGACTTCCGCTGGGTGGGTTGGTTTCGTGGCTGATCAAACAGTGTGACTAACCTCGAATTTTATTAGTTGTAACTTTACATATAATATATAAATCTCATTGCCGTATATAGTGTGGCAAGTTCAAATCGATCTCGGCGCGACATCGAAATTCATTGAAAAGGAAATTTCTAAGTCCTTCTCACTAGGAAAATTAAAGTTTCCCTATAGATAAATGCTTGGGCCCCCGGGCCTCTAACACAAAAGGGTAAAGGACCTCCCATCACAATTTTTTCCGGGACTCCCCTCTCTGTTAAGGTTCTAATGAATCTGAGGTCAAAATTTTTTGACCAATTTTTCTTCGTTCCTGGACACCACCCCGTCCATAACATGGACCAAAATTTCTCTACGACTGCAAAAGAGATGGAAAAAAATTAAAGAAGCGCAGAAGAGATCTGGAGTTGGTTTCCATCCCGTATCAGGTGCTCGGAGGCAGGAGATATAGCCTAGAGTACATACCGGCTCGGAAAAGAGATCAGACATTGAATGAGAACACTGAACCAGCTGCTGACCGCTGGTTGAAGAGAAAGAAGAAGGGCAGCAGCGAGTCAGAAAATAGCAAAGAAGACCCCCATCATGCACTGTTAAAGAAGGGTGCACCAGAACAAACTTAGCGAGGTAGAAACGTGCGAGACATGTATTCAAACGGAGGAATACAAACACCCAGACATCCTAAATATACTACAGACCGGGTACTTAGGAAGAGCTAGCAGAGGTCGTGGAGAAAAAGTGGCCAAGCCCAGCCTTCAGCGAAACCAAGACAACGACAGGCATGCCAGCCTCTGATACTAAAACTGGCAAGGTTTTCATCATTAACTTTAAGGACAAAAACATTGCATACGCAGAAGTGATGCCAAAGGTTAAGTCAATCGTGGGGAGCGACTTCGCGGAATACATACTCTCAGTTTGAGAGGGAAAGATGACTTGGTTGACGTAAGAGTAAAAGGTGCGGAGAAAATTGTATCGAGCCTCAAGGATAAAGTATCGATTGATGCGCCTGAAATCATGGTGGCAGACAGGGGCGACTAGCCAGGAAGGAGGTGGTCCATGTGAAGGACTTGGACCAGGAAGCTACCAAAAAGGAGGCACACTGCCAGCATGCTCAAAAAGGTTGAAACGACATCAAGCGCTGTTGTCACTTCAATCCAACTGTCATTTGGCTGTATGCAGAACATCACTATGGCCCTGCCGCCCAAGGAGACACAACATCTTGTCTCATCTGGAAGACTAATGGTCCAATGGCAGTCATGCCTCGTCGAGATCAGGCAGCAGGACCAGTCCAGCTTCAAGAGTTGGGGGATAAGGGCATGTGACTTACACATGCAAAGGCACTAACAGGTCTGGGTGCTGCTACAACTGCAGCGGAAGGGGTTACAAGAAGCCTGCATGCACTGCGCCTTTGAAGTGTTTGAATTGTGGTCAAGTCCAAAGGACTGGTAGTCGAGCCTGCGAGAACTAATGCCCAGATTCCTTCAAATCAAAGCAAACCCGAGTGCTGCAGCCCAGAACTTGACTTGGAGCGCAGCGAACAGAATGGACTTCATCCTGGTTTCCGAACCCAACCGGAGACTAATGTCGATTGGTCCGTGGTTGGTTGACAACAACAAGGATGCTACGATTGGCATCATGTCGAGCAATCTTGCCATCCTGAAAACGACTGCAAACAAGGGCTTCGTCATGGTTGAGCTGACAAACTTTGTAGTTATCTCCATATACCTATCCCCAAATTGTGAGTTTGAAGCCAACGATGGTAGGCGGTCAGGAGATTGCTAGGATTAAAGTTGCTCTCTCCTAACACCTTAATGAACTATATGCTTCGTCATAAGAAGCAATGGAATGAGGTTCCACCCTGGTGACAAAGATTCTGCATACCAAAGTAAGGGAGGGGGAATTTTTTACACTCGACTGAAGGCTACAGCTCAGTCGAAAAAAGGCTGTTTTTAATTAATGGATGGACAATGTCTGGCTTTTTACTTCTCCACTAGAATAAATATTAGGATTAACAATATCAATTTTAATAATACTTATTGAAACGAGTACCATCCGAGTTCCATCCGGTACTGTGTGTTGTCAATCTTACTTGTTGCGGTCGTGTCACACAAGCTTTATTGTTTGGATTATATTATTTGAAGCTAGTTTTAAGTATTGAAGGATTAAGGCGGAGTGGAATAAAAATTAAAAAAAAAAAAAAAAATTCAATAATGCAGGGCCAGGAAGGTAGCCCGATTGCTGAGGATGCCTTGGTCCGGGATACATGCAAGAGTGTTCTGAATCGAGGTACTTCTGATGACTCATGAGGGCCCCTCAAGATAAGTGAGGGTCGCGCACGTTGGGAGGGTATTGCAAGCGAAACGCGTATGCTACCCTCAATAGGTAAGATGTAGGGACTGGATGGGCAGCTGTTATGGGGAGGAAAATTCTAGCACTCCAAAAGCTGAGGGTTAGTTTATCGCAGTGATCCAGGGAAGACCCCGATGGAGGGGTTCCTTTTATAGAGCCCAAGCTTGTAGGGGGAGTAGTTTCTACTGCTGCTATGCCTCTTCGCAGCGGCAAGAAAAATAATTTTTCCTCGTTCTTGATCCCCTAGTCACAGATATATAAGTAATAATATTACACGCTTGCGTTTTAGAATATTTGGAATGCAGCAGAATATTGATCCAAATAGTTTTCCCATCTTTCCCTAATTTGAAGTTTCAAAATTTGAGTCAACATCAATCCTCCCATTTCTATCGTTTGAATCAGTGATTCTTTCCCCCTCACAATCAAATTTATCCTCACAGTTGTCACTGTTGTAAATTGAAGAAATTTCATTCCCAGAACTCGATACCACTTCATTTATTTCCTTTTCCTCCTGCCTTCTTAATTCAGAAAACGTCTCCTCTGGTGTGGAGAAAGGTTTTTCTAGGCCGATTATAATAAAAAACTAATAATAATAAACTCGGAAAATAAAATGGATAAAAAATAATAGAATAAATATAAAACAATTAAAAAATAACATTATGAAAATTAATGCAATACTACTAGTAAAGTAGGATCGGAAAAGACCCACTATAATGTATAAATGAGTATAAGAAGACTTATGATGGAGAAATACACTCGCCTAAGAGATGCAATCACTTTGACCTCTTCCTAACAACTAAGGGAAAGGTTAAACAGAGCCTAGTTGATTAAAAGTGATGTGGAGGAAGCAAACTGCAGCAAATTGTTGTTTGGCAGTACTTTGTGGTTTGAAGATTAAGACCTAGGGTGTAAGATGAAATATAAATTTTATTAATAAATTTTAGTAAAATAAATTGGTTAAAACAATTTTACAGACATCCTGTAATTTATGATTTTAAATTAGTACTAATGATTCTAATACATCATCATTATTAGGCTATGGTTATACATTTTTAAGTAAGTATTTGTATGGTTATTAAAATACGGAAATTAGTAGTATTAGACTGTAACAAGCTTAAGTAGTTTAAGCACCAGTAGCAGATGTCTTTTACCACGAAGATTTCATATAATCATAATATTTATAAAACTAATAATAAGCAGCAATTTTCTTTAACATAATTACCCTCAGGATATTTACCATTTTTGTAATTTAAATGTATCCCTAATAAAATTTCATTAATAAATCTTCTAAAGCAGTTATATATAGCAATGAAATAATTTATTTGCTCTAATTTTAGTAATAACACTAAAATATAATTCAAATAATTTACTTAATTATAATATGATGTTTAAAAAAATGATAATTTCTGTTTTGGAAAGTTTTGAAGATAATGTTTCTAGATTTCATAAATTATTATTTAACATCTTTTGGTGTACACTGTAAACATTTATGCTTACCTCTACTATTTTTTGAATAGCGAAAAGTAAATTGAATTTATCTTTATGATCTAATTTTATTTATTTAATTTTTTTCCTTTTTTTATAAATAAATTGTTTTCAAAAATTTAATTCAGTTATTTACATAAAATAAACAATCTACTTTTATTTGTAAATTTCTTGCAGTAATTAATCCATTCAAGGAATACAATTTTTGTTTGTTTTTTTTTTTGTGTGTTTACCCTCCGGTACCACAATTAAGTATATCTTCGGAAGGATGAGATGAATGAATTGTAGCGTGTTTGAAAAATGCCATGCCTGACCGGGATTCGAACCCGGGACCTCCGGATGAAAGGCCGAGGCGCTACCACTCGGCCACGGAATACAATTTATTTTACATCATCCTTACCCTCCCGTATGGAAAGATAACCACTTTCTGACGATTCCAATCGTTACAAGACTCCTTCCACTCCTATTCCCGATGGTCTTTACCGGAGTTCGTCTTTTAGACTCTCTAAACTTGACATAACGTAGTAAAGCTCTGTCTTGACCATGTGTCAGGTTGGCCTCTGTCAGGATGCCACCGATGGAAATTCCTTGGTAGAGTTTTCCGTCAGTGTATTTATACAACTTACTATCTCCTTTGTAGAGCCTCTTTTAACCAGGATTGCCTACCATAACTTACAATCCTAAACTATCAAATTAACAGATTCACAAATTCTTTCTATATCCTAACTTCAATTAGACTACACACCCAGATCATTACTTGACTGAGTTTTTAAACATTAAAAATAAATACTATCCTGATGCCAACAAAACAAATATTCATTGCAACATCCTGACCCCATACGGGAAGATACTCTCCATATGTCGGAACAATTTTGTCCTACAATTCAATTCTACTCAAAGTCTTTTTGATTTACTTAGAGATTAAGAAACAGCTTAACATATTTATTAACCCTTTAATGAAATCATTACCTATCTCTCTCTGCTAAGGTCCACTTTCGGAAGCAATGTCAATGCCTACACCCTCCCACACCTCAGCACTATCAGAGTTCTCCATACCGCGAATATTTATTTTTCATTATGTAAACGTCTAACCAATGATGGAAATAGATGAGATATATATATATATATATATATATATATATATATATATATATCACGTCTATAGGTTCACGTCTCCTTGTTCTGTGAAGGTTTTTCGGTTATTTTAGGCTATCTAGTGTAATAGCAATCAATGCTTTCTCCTTACCAGACACAAACTGTAGATATGATTTACAATGTATATGAAATTTTCATAAAAAATGTCCATTATGTATGTTAAGCGTTGTAAAATGAGGATTCCTTCTAATATTTAAATTTTACACATTAATTTCTCTTCGAAAATTACAATTTAGATGATATCAGGAAGTGGAATATTGATGATTCGAACTAAGAAATTTAATTTATTTACTAACATAAAACAAATCTAAGGAAGTAGATTTATTATTAAGAATATTTTTTTAATTTAATTTTTTATTTTTTGAACTGGCTATCTCTGAATCGCGTGAACAAATTTATTTTTCTTTTGAGCCTGTAATCTTTTGCCAACTCTCAGTAAAAAACCTTTCTTAATTTTTCTTTGTGTTCTTCAGTGATTTTTCTACTGCTGACTCCTCTTCCTTCTTAAGCCACATTAAATTACTTAAATTCATGTGCTTTCTTAAAAATTTCCTTAATTAAAATTCCTTCTTTTCTTAATCCGATCTTTTGGAGATCCTATCCTGCTGATAGAAGCTGTTTGGTAAAACCTTTAAAGGTAAAAACGTTTAAGATTATCATAAAAGTGGAAAATATTTCATCATTCATTTTCTTAAATGCCCGTAAAGTATTATTCTCCGATATTTTAATTCTGTCGATTTTGTTTCCAAATTTTCTTTGTTTATATTAAAACATTTCTATTATATTCAAACTAAGGTCTAATATTTTTCTTAAAATCTTTTTTATCTCTAGACTTCCTTGATTAATAAAATTTTCTGCCGCATAAAAACATTCAGGTTTTATAACCGCGTTAAAATACCTGAATTTTAAGAAATCAAATTTTTATTGTAAAGATTTCTGTTTGGTTGGAAAGTTATTTCCATTGTGTTTGCCCAGTTTTCTAAGTACAATTTGTCTAACCAATTTTTCAAAATTATTTTGTATAGATAATTAATTTTTTTCAAATTTTTTTTCACAATTTTATTTTCCCTTCTATGTTCTTTTAGATTTTAAATTAATTCCGTTTTCTTTTTTTTTTTTAATTTACAGTATAGTTCTTTAGGTGATCCCTTTCAAAATTGCAATTCATTTTTGGGTTAAGTTAAGCAATCAGGGAATATCGCTAAATCATTTTGAAAACAAAACAATCCGTTGATATCCCTTTGCGTTTTTTTCCGACTCTGTTGATTGGAAGTTTTAGAAATATACAGTAAATAAATTAAAAATATAAGAATAAAGCAAATGTAATTTTTTTGAGGAGAAGAGATATTAGTTAATTAGGCATTCATAATAATTTAATAATTTTGTTCTGTAAGCAATAAAATTACAAAAAGTAGACTATGTAAAGAATATATTAAGAGCAGGACAAAATAAAAGATGTTCTTTTACGCAGAAAACAACTTTGGTAAAATCGAACATTCATGTAGAAATTAAAAAAGATTTGTTTAAATTAGGTACAAGTATAAAGATCATACATTTTTTTTAGAGAAATATAACATCAACAAAGTAAAAAGTAAAGAATACAGAGTTTTTTCTGGAAATTTTGAAAATCATATTGTTTAGTAAAGTCTCAATGAAGAAGCTGAAATGTTAATCGGAAGCAAAAAACGAATTTTGATTTTTTTTTAAATTTAGATAAGCTATACGTATTTTAAGATCATCTAGTTTTTTTAATAGAAAGAAATACGGTAAGTAACAGTGCTTAAAATTTATTGGATATAAAAGCTGTAATGAAATAAAGAACTGGCAAATAATTATATAAATTATGTTCTGCATTAAACCAATAAAATTACTGGAAAAATATATACGGGCATACAAAATTCTATTTATATTTAGAACATACATATGTTTAGGATATTTACATTAGATATAATAAATACACTGCTTTTAAAAATTCACAAGTTAACGGTCATGGTGACCTTTGACTTGTCATGACGTTTAAAGAATGGTGATTATTAAAAATGTTTAACGGCCTCATTAAAGATCTTGCCAAATGATGGAAAGAA
This sequence comes from Zanna intricata, assembly GCA_010016005.3. NCBI lineage: Eukaryota > Metazoa > Arthropoda > Insecta > Hemiptera > Fulgoridae > Zanna > Zanna intricata. The sequence goes on from JAAAKQ030406775.1 coordinate 14,985, forward strand.
TTTCATAGAACACTAAGAATTAAATAACATATTTTTTAATAATATCAAATATATTATCCAATGTAAAATCCTTATTTTACTGAAAAATGTAATTATAAATATACGCTAAGTGTATAGATTATATTATGAATCAATCCAAAGAAACTAACTGAATCATGAATATAATTAAAATGATAATAAAAAGTAAAGTAGATTTAAAATATATATATATATTCTATATACAAACACACCATCCATTTAAAAAAAAACTGTTATTGGCACAAAAAATATTTTTCGTTTTTTATTTTTGTAGTGTTTAATAAACTAGAAAAAAAAACAATTTATAGTTGCTACAATTAATCTTGAAGCTTGGAATATAACAGTGAATCTTGGATTAGCTATGCTAGTACGTACCTGTATCGAATTTGAAAACAATCACTTAAATTATTTTGTGGAGAAGCAAATTGCTTTTTTACATATACAACTATATTATTTTATGTTACTGGTTGGTATTATGGATTAAATCTAATATTTTCTAATTCTGTTGTTTAATCTGTATTACTGAATAAATATTTTCCCATAAACGTAATAGTATGGTGTATTTTTAAAAGATGTAAACATGTAGGCCTCAACAAGTATTATAATTATGTCAGCAGTCAAAAGCTAAGTGATAAATTAACTAATAATATAATTGTCTGGCATATATAAACATAGTTGACTTGCATAAACATAGCTTGTTATGTAGTAAAGTTTTGCTGTATATCATGCAAAGTTTTCTTAGGCGAACAGATCGACCAATGTTTCAGATGCTGGGCCCAAGTCCACAGAGCGACAAGATGCGAGGGCCAGTCAGGAGCCGTGATTTTTTCTAATGCAGAAAAGAGAAGCATTTCCAGATTGATTGCCCTGAACGAAAAACCAATAGACGTCGTGGCGCTTGAGGTTTGGAAGCGCCCCATCAACTGAATGCTTAGGTTGCTACAGAATGGTTAGGTTGCAAAGAGGAGTGTCCTCTCGCACAACTTGGTCGAAGAGATTGCGAGGGGACACAAAGCAGACTACATAATCACCTCTGAGCCTAACAGATACACAGCTGGAAAAAACACTTGGTGTGCAAATACAGACGGGGATGTCGCCATTAGGAACCACTCTAGGCGGTTCTCATGGCGTCTACCGACGAGACAGAGGCTTAATTGCAATAGAACTACCTGAAGTGATCATCATAGGTGTTTACATCACCCCAAACTGTGACATGGTGAATTTTTAGTTCGCATTGATCAAATACAGAACATCATAGCTAGCAGTAATATAATGACCGACTTCCACTCTAAGGCTGTGGCGGCCGGTAGTCAATATACTAGCTGATCTATACTAACCTTCGGGAAGCGAAATTAACTGACCTCATGCAGCACCTTCGTGGACGAGGCGCCTAATTACTGACTTCGTAGGGTGGCTATCCAGAAGCCATGGTGAGGTGGGTGGGATACCACCTAACACATTTCATGACAGGACACGGTTGCTTCAACTCGTATTTACACCGCTTTCGACTGAGAGCAGCGGCAGAGTGTTTCTTTTGGGGTCTCCCGAACGTTCTTGTCAATGGGGCCAAGGAGTGACATGGAGAGCGGAATACAAGAACGGAGAATAATAGACCCTAGACCCATAATAAGTAACAAATAATAAATAGAAGGAAAGACCCTAGACCTATAATAAGAAATAAAAATTAAATAAACAAACACCCTAGTCTTAAAATGAGAATCAAAAGACAAAAAGAAGAAAGTCCCTAGTCCTAAAATATGAAACAAAAACAAAGAGAATGGATGACCCTAGTCATAATGAACAAATAAAGAAATAAAGAACCTACTATTCCTAGTTCCTAGTCCTACACTCTAGTGTTCCCACTAGATGAGTTGCTTCTCTCTTGGGTTACGCTATAATTAATTGGAGGTCTGACCTAGGGGAGGGGAAAAAAAAAAAAACGTTTTGTGTAGTAGTTGTCTCCAAAATTCTAATTCTTGAGAAACTGATGGCGTTCACAATCTTTAATTTTAAAAAATTAAAATTTTTGTAAATATTAAAAAAAATAACTAAAATCACGAAATTCACATTTAGTGAAGATAATACATTTTGATTTGCATATCGTGCCATTTTGTACAGGCCTATTATTTTTCAATTACTATCTTTAAATTCTGAAACTATCGTGGCGTTTACCATTTTAAAAAAATGCAAAATAACATATTATCTCGTATAAACTTGTAACATATTAATTAGAAATTTTTCAGTGAGCCAATTAAATTTGAAATAGCTTAAATACATAGGTCGTTTCATTTTAATCGCCCCCAGGCGATTTTTTCGTAAAATACGTAAAAAACGAAAAAAATGACCAAAACATTACTGAGATAGGAGAGGGGCACTTCATGGTGACCTTGGATTTGATCGTGAACTTGAAATGACCAATGAAGACTGCCAAAAGGTTTACATTGGAATATGTAGTCACTAATTTGACCTTGGACCTTTTCTTCCATATCATAATGCTAACCATCAGAGATATCAATTATTTCCTTACATTACGATTATCCTTAATTTTTTTTTTTTTTTAATTCAAAGACAAAATATTTTGTTTAATGAACTACGGCAACATGTATACCGGTATCATTTATGAAAATCAATAATGGTAATGATTATTTTTTCAATTTCAAATTTTTTACGTAGATAATATAAATTTTCATTTTAAAATCATTAGATTAATCTTGCATGGAAAAAACATACAATTTAGTACTCTGTCATAAAAAAATTTCCCAGTAATGAAAAATAAAAATAGATATCCGTCCATTTTTTTTTAGTAAGACTTAAAAATTGATTAAAATAATTTAGAAAAAATAAAACTTTCAAAAACAGTTTACAAAAAAATTATCAAAAATCTAATAAACGATGTTATTTCGATTGTTAAACAATATATTCAGTGGTAAATTCTAAGAAAATAGAGTAAAAAAATAAAGTGGTAAAAAGGAATAATAAGAAAAATTAACTTCTAATAAAAATTCGTATTGTAAAATTAATAATATTGTTTGTAGAATAAACAAACCAATCAACAATTGAACAAAAAAGGTTTCGTTTTTGCAATCCTATCGAAGTTATGAAGTTGGAGCAAATAAAATCTTAACTACTGAACGCGCCAACAAGTTTTCCAATGAAAATCAAAAACAAGTTACTTATGAATTGGATGGGGTTATCACACATTGAGCAATTATAAAGGAAAACTGAAACTCTTCGAGTTTAGTTGTGACTGTTTACGATCACTTAAAGTTTCGAGGTATTAAATACCTTTAAAATCCTTCCAAATGCCTTTAATGCTGTGGAGGGAGTTAGTGCATGCCTCGCTAAAAGGAAGATGAACCCCACACAAGACTGCTTGCAAGCCCTTGGTGAGCAGGACATCTTGGGAAATTACTGTTGAAGTGGATGGTGTTAGAGTTGCCATGTCCAAATGTGTGAAGAACCTCAATACGTGGCTAGAATGTAATAGACGACGCTTCAATGCCCATCCTAACGAGAGTACTCAGAAAGCTGAGGTGTAATGAATAATCTACTCAAAATTATGAGGACAAGACATGACCCCGGGCCAAAGATAAGGTTGATAATTACCACAGTAGTGCTCTCCGTACTGTTGTAAAAGTCACCTGTTTGGATGGGCACCCTTGAAATTAAGCGAGATGAAAGGAAACTGACTTCCCTGTTAAGGCGGGCTGCAATATGGTGGTTTTGGTGTATCGTACGGTTTTTGGAAGGGTCATTGAAGTATTTGCCGGATTTATGTCCATTAAACAGCAGGTGAAGTGGGTTGGAGTTTCCCCATACTTGTCGCCTTGGATTAGGAGGTTGATCCCGGTAGTGGGGTCTTGGATCCAGAAGAAACATCGCGAGGTGGATTACTACTTCACCCACTTCCTTTTGAGTCACGGTAGATTCGACTCCTGCCTATATTGGATCCACTGCAGAAAGTCTCTGCGGTGCATAGTCTGTGATTCTGGAAGACATTCCGGAGCATACTTTTTTTGCACAGATGATGAGATGGGTAAACATGGTGGTTAATCCCAACTAATAAAACGCAGTATATTCTGCAGGAGCAGTAGGAATGGAAAACTATGACGGGAAGGATAACCGAAATCTTGAAGACCAATGAAGGGGAGTACAGGATCTAGGGCTCCAACCAACCTTAGTAGATTAAGTGGGAAAGGCCACTGACCAGGCCTGCGACAACTGTTTTAAAAAACAAACCATGGATCGTGTAGGATAGAAAGATAGTCCACATACCTAGGGAGCCTTGGCTTACTTACTCACAAGAGTGTGGGTGGTCAGGGCAATGATATGTGGGATCCTCAAGGGTACAGGGTTAAGGGTCAAGTTTTAGTCGATAGGGCGCAGGAAAACATACGCACTCAAATGACATCTTGCGGATCATGTTAGCGAGTTCGACTTGGCTTCAGCGTGTGTAAATGGCATTCCTCCCCTCATCAGAGGCAAAAAAATAAAAAGTTTACTAAACCTTTACATGGAAATCTTCTTCTGACATGTGCAACCGCTTCATATTAGCTTTTAAGTGGGTTAAAGGGATAAAATTCGTTAACGAAAATGAGATTATTTGTATCATCTCTGATATTTTTTAATTAAAGAGGAAGTTAGTGTTACTTTCTAAACCGACGTGTTAATGAGATTATTTATAATGCGAACTGGGAGATTGCTTTTTTTTTTAGAGAGTACGGTGGGATTTTACGAATTATATCTACCGAGGTTAGAGCACGTAATATATCTTGGTCGTAATTTTTTTATTACACTTTTTGAAATGTATTTAAACGGGATTATTTAACTGCAGAACATTGATGGTGTGAAACTAATTAATTCATGCTATGTAATCCTTGAATAAAAGTAAACACAGTTGTTTTGAAAAATCATATATTCGAATATTATATATAGCCTGATTGCTGCTTCACTGCTTCAAACTTTACTTTTTAATGCATATAAAATGTTAACTTCTTTACTTATTAATATCTAACATTATACAATTTCATTTAATATCATAAAATAAACAGCACTCATATAAACTGCTGTTTAAACTAGCAGCAAGAGAAAGCCTGAAGAGATAAAAATTAAAGAAAGTATTCATTTATTATGTTAACTTACTAAAAAAAATCTTTTTATCTTTTTTTTCTTGTTTTATCTTTACTTATTTTGTACTATAACGAACCTGCTTGTTCAAGGGGATAACTACATAAAGGATTTGTTCGCAGTTGTCAGCAATCTACAGTTCTTATTAATGTTTTACGTTCAATCAGTTATACTACAATACTCGTATTGTAATTAAATAATAATTAAAGACTAACTTATCTTAAAGCCAAATAAGAGAAAATTTATATTTTTAATGAAATATATCCTACATGTCATCCCCTTTAACAAAATATGAATCTGTAAAATATCGTTTATTATGTATTACTGTTACTAGGAAGTAAAATTAAATTTAATTGTTTACAGCTGTCTTGTCAATGTATATAAATAAGTATTTATGTACAGCATGTACATGTGGTACTTTTTAAAGTATTTGAGTATTTTATCTTTATTTTTTGCGTTGTTTCTGAATCAAAGGTATTGTTGAATATTATTTTTTATTATTGATATTATTTTTATTATAAAACTACAGAAAAGAAACCTAGAATATTCAGTTAAAAAGAAAATATTTATTCTAAAAGGAAAGAAAGATTATTATTTTATTTTATTTTTTTTTTTTAGAATTTATTGATCATTAAATAGAAATATATAATATTACTGCGAAAAAAGAATGATGTAATTTTCTGAAATCCGAAGTAAGATTTGGAATAAAGTGAAAATTACTTTATATTATTATAAGCTTTTAATTAGAATTCTAAAACTAAGCTGGTTAAATTAAACCTTTACTATTATTATTATTTTTGCAGACTCTCAAAACTATTTACACTTTCGGATTCATCGAGAAGGATAGGTCAGCTGAAGTCTTGACGAGTGGGGTTGGTTTCTGTTGAGCTCCTTTTTTTTTTTGAGGTTACCTTGTAATTTTTTCTGTTTGTGTTTTTTTTTCTAGTTATATTTCGTTAAGTGTTCTTGTTTTGTTGTTTTTCTTTATTCGATCTGAAGTTTTGGTTCATTTGGCGGATGCGGACATTGTATTCTTAACTCAACGGAAGCCAGGTTTTTGAAATGAATTTGCTAAGGTGCTGGCCGATCGGTCCTTCGAAATTAAAAGAAAACTTGACTCTGATCTGTCGATCCTAGGTGGATCGGTAGTAAAGGACACTCGAAAAATCGAAATGTTTTATCCGGGAGACGCTGATGAAGATAACGGTCTAGTTTCTGCGGTGTTAATAGATGAGTTATCGGAAGACTTAATTTACCGGACGATTGAGATACTAAATAAGATGAAGGGTATAAGTGGCACTAGAATACGGTTCTGTATTCCGAGAATGACAAATTTGGATGGAAGTTAGCTAAAATATTGGAATATTGGGTCAGGAGGGAATCTGGGCCACCAGATAAGCTATTTTTACATGTAACAGCGTCGGAAGAGCGACTATCCACCCAACCGGTTGGCTCCCCCTCAAAACTGGTTACAGTGCGTAAGGCAGGGACCTCATACGCAGATCTGTTTAAGAAGGTTAAAGTGAGGGTTGGAAATGACCTGGCAAATAATATCGTATCTGTTACAAAAGGAAGGGGTGATTAACTACAGATACGGGTGAAGGAGGAATCCAACACCAAGGTTGATTTGCTGCAGCGATTGGATGAAAGGCTAACGAATGCGGTGATAGCGGATAACCCGAACGACAGACGAATGGTTGCCTTCAACGTGCGAGGAATGGATAAGGATGTTGTAGAGCGCAACATCATAGACGCAGTATGACAGGCGATGGACACGCAAACACAAGTCGAAGTGACGTCGCTTCGCCTGGCCTACGGGGAAACAATAAAAGCAGTAATAAAAGTACCAGGTACCGCTGCGGAAAAATTAAAAGCAGCAGGAAGTGTAGTCATTGGCTGGCACTGGTGAGGGATTTAGCAATGGCGAGAGAACTAAAATGTTTTAGTTGCTGGCGACATGGACATTCCTCATCACGATGTGATGGGTCAGATAGAAATGGAATGTGTTCCAAGTGTGGCAGTACATCTCATCGGATAAAAGACTGCAAGCAGGGAGCCAATTGTCTAGAATGTGGACAATTGGGACATAGAACGGGAGATTTGCTCTGTACGAGGCATAACCGTGGAATAACAAGTGGAGAACAGGTACTACGATGATGAGATGTTTATAAATAGATGTTGGGAGACGGAGGGTTGCGCACGATGTCGTATGGAGATGGGCAAAAAAGGGAGAATACGATATGATGTTCTTTATGGAACCGAACCGGATCTTACTACTAATAACGGTTGGCAGGCAGACGACAATTACGATGTAACGTTTGTATCTGTCTCGGGGAGGTATGATGTGATGAGGACTAAAATCCGGATGGGGATAGTTAGTGTCTTCATGTCGACAGTGACTATGACAGCTGCCTATATATCACCAAACTGTACAGAGGACCGTTTCGGAAGACTTCCTTGACGATCGATCACTTAAATTAGAGAAGCACCGAGGCCTGTTGTGTTATGGGAGACTTTAATGCGGAAGCGGTGATGCTTGGAGGGTTGAAAACCACTTCCAGAGGAGTCAAAATTGCGACCGCGCTAAGTTCGGTGAATATGGCCCCAGTTGGGACATCTGGTCATATGACTTCTGTTGATGGGGGGACAGGGTCTGTAATAGACCTGACACTCTTCTCTGACGGAGACTTCGCCTAAATACAAGATTGGACAATATTGGAAGAAGAGCTTTTAACGGATCACAAAGGAATCAGCTTAGTTCGGTAGCCCCGACCCAACTCATGTGCAAAACTTTGTAGAAGCTGTATTACAGAGATTGAGGGATAATCCGATATTCGATCCGGAAGGGTTGCATCAATTACTGGAAGAAGAGTCAGATAACATACTCCCGGTGGGCGAACAATCATGGAGGCGGGTCTATTGGTGGACTCCAGAGATAAGTCGTTTACGAATCGAAATGATTCATTTAAGGAGGGTTTGGCAAAGGCGTAGGAGGCCCGATTATAGATGATAAGGAGGCGTCCCGCAATTATAAAATGAGGAGGAATGAGTATGCTAATGCAATAAAGAGATCTAAGAGGGAGCGATGGAAGCAATTAGTAGATGATCTAGAGGTGACTCGTGGGGCAAGTGTAGGGATGCAAAATCGAAAGTTTCGCGCAATAAGTTTGTTGCCAGTACTGGGCAAATTATACGAACGATTATTGGTAAGTAGGCTGACAGATGAAGTAGAAGACAGAGGAGGTTTGGCTGGCTCACAATATGGGTTTAAACGAGGCACTTCGACAACTGATGCACTGAAACATGTACCACTGGATTGAGTGGAGGTATGTCGCTCAGGTACCTGGAGGACTAGAGAAATTTCCTTGCTAGTCCTCCTAAATGTTAAGAACGCTTTCGGTAGCGTGTCATTGGAAGTACAAGAACTGCGTCGCCGAAATGTGAGTTGGTACATCAGAAGAATAATCGGTGATTTTATGTCGGATAGGGTAATACGAGTACATTCAGAGGAAGGAATACTCGAATATAGGTGTGGAGGACGAGTGCCTCAAGGGTCGTCTTTGAGCCCCACACTGTGGAACATGGCATTTGAGGGGATACTACGGCTAGACCTCCCGGCGAATGTAGATCTTGTAGTATATGCTGACCACTTAGTACTGATCGTGAGCGGTCGTACGGAAGATGATGTGGAGATGGTGGCAAATCAAATGATACGACGTATCAGTCACTGGATGTTGAGGCGTGGTTTACGTTTGACGCTGTCGAAAACACAAGCGCTAACGTTGACGGGTAGACAGAGACTTCGCCCAATTACTTTTTAAGGCAAGCGGTAAAGACGCAGTCGACGATGAAATATTTAGGAGTTTATTGCATACATCAGGGTTATTTAACGAACACTTAAGTTATATATTAAAAAAGGCTGGAAAAGTTACTGGAATTTTACTTAAAATGATGCTTCCGCATGGTGGACCGGCAAAGCGCCGGTTATTATTTGCAGAAATAACGGCGATGCTACTGTACGCGGTTCCTGCGTGGCGGACTGCCATTGATAAAAAAAGAAATGAAAGTAAACTACAGTCACTACAATGGCAGGACTGTCTTAAGATTGTAAATTGTTGCAGGACTGTCTCCACTCTAGCAGCAGGGGTCCCCCCGATAAAAGTAATTGCAGAAGAACACATACGTGTCTGCAACAGAGAAAGGAAGGAGGTGGCAAAAACACGTCTTTTCGAGGACTGGCAGACAGTGTGGGAAACAGCGTCAGTGGCAGCCTGGACAAGGCAGTTGATCCCGGTATTGGGTCCCTGGCTGGAGAGGAGACATGGGGATGAGGACTTCTACTTGTCCCAGTTCCTCACTGGCCATGGGAACTTTAATGAGTATTTTTGCCGTTTCCACAGGAGGCGATGGCCTAATTGCCTATATTGCGCAGAATTAGATACTGCGGAACACACTCTTATTTATTGTAACCGTTGGACTAAAGAAAAAATTCGCTGGGAGATAGTGGAGACCACCCCAGAAGAATTTATGGCAACTATGATGCAAGGACTAGATGGATGGGAGAAAATTTGAGGATATGTGACAGCACTACTCTAGTTGAAGAACTCTGAAGAGGATGACTGGGGGACAACTGAGAAGAGAAGAATGGTCATGTGGGGGGACAGCTCTCTGCGGAGTTGCATCGCGTCTTCTATGGAGATGATGTGAAGTGACGAAGCACGGGGACTCCTTCCCCACTATGGCTGTGGTGAGGGGTCGTATACACAGACACGAAGGAGTTGGGGGAAGGACAGCTTTCTATTGAGTCATCGTTCGCAATTACCGGGAGTGGGCGATAATGATGATGATGTACAGGGACTCTGGACTCTGAGATGTGAACACACACTGACAGGTACACTCACACATACACATACCACAGGTTCGAATGCTG
>JAAAKQ030406886.1:13492-25058 GCA_010016005.3 Zanna intricata
TTCAGCAACGCCAGCACTGTAGTTTTTCCCCTGTGTTTTCAGGTGACGTGATCGTTGACATATATATATATATATATTTTTTACCTCAGTAAATAAGTACAGTAAACTCCAACCTTCCGATTATCGGTGTGCGGATTATCTGGTTTGCGGTTTATCCATGCATGAATCTTTCGATCATGGAGGAAAATTTTACCAAATGTAGAAGGTGATTTTTTGGATTCTATCGAGTCCGAGACAAGTGAAATAGTATCTGAAATGAGTGAGCTGATAACAAAATTACTTGGAATTGAAAATATTGATAGAGAAAATATTGAGGAGTGGTTAGAACTTGCAACTCAACCTTACTTCATCCAAACTTTGTCATTTTACTCCCTTAAAATTAAAATTCTGTTATACTACGTCCTCCTAGTTTAATATTTAATCCATTCCTTTCTTTTACAATACCATAAAACTTCATTTTACTCTTATACATTTCATACAAATACTAATCATATTTGAACTTAACATTTTCAAAACCATATAACACCTTTGACAAGATTAAAATTTAATACACTTTGAGATTCAATTTTAAATATATGTCCCCCGACTGAAAAAGTCACCACAATTTTTCCAAGTAATCTTAAGAAAAATCACTGAAGATGATTTAAAGAACAACTAAAAATATTTTAATATAAGCAAAACACCCATAAATTTAAATTTGGTTTATTATGTCGTTAAAAAATAAATAAACACAACTTTTTTATTATTATTCATAATTATAAAATGACTTTAAGGTACGTGTTTCCTACAATAAAATGTAATAAAATTCATTGCCCAACCACAAAATAATAAATATATTATATTTATGCAAATTATCATGTCCACAAATGCATATACACAAACCGTATACATTACAATGCGTGTAAATACATACGTACATACATTACTATAAAACGTACTCGTACATTCATGATATACAAATTCACTCACTAACACACGTTAGCTTAACATTTCTATTACTCTACTCACATTTATACTAACATATATTATTTAATAGACATATTGTGAAAGTAAAATTAAGATGTAGGGCAATCTGAATTTGTTACATCATTAAAAATTTTGATTTTCCAATCTATAACAAAAATTAAAACTCTTATTTAACGATAATACTTACGAGATTATTTAATAGATTTATTCATAACAACGATGGTTATGTATTAATTTTTAACCTTTCTCTTAGTGCGTAGTATTTTTTTTACTTTTAACAACAATTCAAAACATAAATTTATTCCCGTCCCTAATATTTAGTCCGTAGAAAACATAAAGGTACGTTATTGTCATGTTTTTTTGTTTTTTTTTTATTGCATCTTCGATTTCCTCATTTGTTGTTATTAATTCTATTATTTCTATTTCATTGTTTGAATCCGCAATACAATAAACAACATTATACGATCACAATATATACACCTACATAATATATTCATAAGAATTTGGCAAATCAATAACTAACCAGGAAATAAAAAAAATCTCTAGTAATAACACAAGAAAGAATAATCTAGTAAAAAAAAAAAAAAAAAAAATGTTTTAAAAATTTCATAATATTTTTTCAGATATTAGTGTTATATAAACATTTCAACATGTTATTACTTATATTATTATTACCAGTATTATTGTTAATAAATATATTCTATGTTCAAGCAATTTTTATTTACAGGTTGCTGCTACTGATAGCCATTGAAAAAAAAACATAATTTTTTTTTTTTTTTTAATTTTATATGGGTTAAATGAAATTAATTTTTACCTACGACAGAATGGAGACGGTAGATGGGTTTGGGGTAAGAGGTTGTGTACCTGTACGTGCGTGCGTCGTTCGTTGATGCGCGCGCGCGCGTGTGTGTGTATGTGCTCGCGTTTTATTTTTCTCAAAAACTACTGGACGATTTTGATGCGGTATTTTGCATTACCTCATACACATATCAATTCAGTGCATGTTCTTACATTTTTACGTTTTTGGCCGCCAGGGAGCGCTGCAGTAGATTTGTTTCTTCAAAATGTAAATACTCATATTAAACTGTTGCCTATCTTTTCCTCTTGTTATCGACAGCTTGGATGGTTAACAAGTATCACAAGAAACCTCACCACTAAAATTGTTGCTAAATATGTAATGCAATTCATTTTTTAGTAGGTTTCATAATCTTATTTAGAAGTTATACTTATGAACAAGTAGAGGTTTACTTTCTTATCTTTTCACTATCTTCTATAATTTCCAAAGGAACTTCATCTTTGCAACTTAAGTCATTGATATTTCTTCAAAGTCTCGAATCATTTCTAAAATTTCTCAAAACAGTAATTAGGGATCGATGTAATTTTATAAGTTATTTCATATATGGTAAGTAGGTATTTTATTTACAAAACTAAATACAGAGGTATTAATTATAATTACACTCCGATTATAGATGGTTGAATTGATAACAAAAAAAATCGTGCTATAAATCGGTTTCGGCCGCAAAGTAGCAAATCATTACGACCTTGAACAACTAAGTTGTCGAATACAACATTTACTTTATTCAGACCTCTATTAAAATACGTAAATCTTGCTTTGAATGAAAGTTTACTAGTTTTCAAACATCTTTAAAAATTGTTAAATATTTTAGAATTTTGTTTAGGATCATTTTATAATGTATTTTATAAGAAAAGTGTTGGAGTTTAACTTCAGAAGTGAAGAAACAGGATTTAGTGGTTAGTTTACTTCTCCTTATAAATATTTAATAAGTGTTTAATCAAGATAAATGTTCAAACTAAATTTTTAACATGTGAACAAGGTTTTCACGATTTATTGAAATATTTAATGTCCTGGAAACTATTTCAAGTATTTCATAATACAGAAAAAAAATATATTAAAAATTAACATATATATTTATATTCAACGTGAGTTTTACAACACTTAAATATGTTCTATAATAAACTAAAAATATATCTACGAAAATAAAAACTGAACAATTTTAATAGAATAATAAAAATTCAAAGATGAGTCTACAAGATGAAAGTAAAATTCACTCATCTAATAAAAATCAAGATTTAAAATTTATTTCATTACTATGTCTAAAGGTAGTCCTTTTCGATAAACTTATGTATAGTAGAAATAAAAAAAAATATTTAATATATTTCATCTAATATGGTTAAAATTTTCTTATATACTTTAATGACTAGCGGAAGATAATAAATTTTAGAAAAAATCTTATACATTTACATTAATTCAAAACCACTTTACTGACTGCATTATAAAACGCTTATGCCACTATAAATGTGTTTTTTACTCTATTGCTTTAATTTACGTTTCTGTAAACCTATTCTTATGCGAATGAAAACAACTGTCTTAATACTAAAATTTCCTTATGTTTGTACGAACATGCACGCACTGTGACAATTTCCGCAAGGGAAATGTTTACATAAAAAAAGGATAGATAAAAGGGATAACGATTCTGAATTATATAAGATCACTCATACGAATCACTTAATTTTACTTTGTGTTGATGTTTATATTATTTATTTCAAAAGAATCAATGACTGATTTTTAATGATATCTAAAAAGTTGAACAGGGAAATAATAGTATAAATGAAACATATTTTCAATTATTAAATTGTAATCTCTCCTAAATAGTTCACATCTGAAAGTTGTTATAACTTTCATGTGCACCATTACTTCAGTGATTAATTCACTGTTAGCTGCTTTGATTGGCATGTTCTTACTCAGCCTATTAAAAGAACCAGTTTCTTTGTTTTGAAAAATAGCTATTTGTAATTGAAATAGTTATTACTTGGAAAATGACCGATGTCTGAAAAGTTAAGTTTATAAAATAACTTTAGCGCTTTTTTACTCCTTTTAAACGGATGCAAAGTCGTTTTACATTAGTATTTTTCATACATTTAGTATTTTTTTGTGATAAATTTTAGTAATGAAATTAAATTACTATAAAAAACTGACCGTATAACAAAATAAGGTAAGCTATAATTGATTAACATAATTACATTTTTAGAATTATAAAGTATGTCCATAAAAGGGAACATTTAGACAGCCTGAAATATTAAACAGCTTTTTAACAGCTGTTCTAATATTACTTAACTATTTTTTTTAAATTACAGTTTTATGATTAATTTTAAGATATTATTTTAAGATGAGATTTACTATCGAATATTGTAACACACTAAATATGTCTAATTCTATCATTAGTTTGTATGCTACCAACCGATACTCGTTACCTAACTGATACCCAGTTACTTGGACTGTCTGAAATGAATCGAATGAGAACTCCTGTTGCATAAACTGATGCTATGATTGACTGCCAAACGTTTATACTTAGTTCTATTATATAGCCCAAAACATTATTGAGTTCGTTTTCATCACGGTTCATTGAGATTGACCTTGAGTAACAATCGTTCTTCCACATACATTATAAGAAGAAAATGTAGAAGGCTTATCGACATCAAAAACGTGATGTTTCAAAATCTATATGTTTTAACTTCTTGATACTTCAATACGGCTCTGATACTCTTTTACTAACCTTTTGAAGAGTGTTCTCAACTTTACTAATGCCTCTCTTAAATCTGTCAGTACTTTCACAGCTGTTTAAGTGATTGAATTTCACTGCCGATCTTCGTTTCGTTATGAGTAGATGTACTTTCAGTTTATACACACTCCTTTTTAAAGTCTCACTTTATTGTTATGAAATCAAATAGTGTTCTTAAAACTTCATACTATAAATATAGATTTATGATTTAAATTCGTATTTATTTAGCAGAATTACGTCCATTTTCTATCAAATAAGCCCAGTATGAAATTTAAATATAAATTACACGTTTTATCAGCGGCAAACACAGTAAATTGAGTAATTGAGTAAACCTATTTACTCATGTAATTGCGCATCAAAAAGTATTGTTGCTATGAAAATAAAAAAAAGAAGAATATTTATATTTGCTTATTGTTAAAAGAAACAAAATCCATGAGCTCGCACAGAAATAATGAGAAAGAGCACACAGACTAACTATTGCTAAATCTGACTCTTTAATTACTGGTATTTCCACCCCATGGCCTAAAGCATGACACCGAATGTCCTTGCCTAGAAAGGCTACTGTATCTTGAAACAGTTTGACACTTACATGTAGTTCCTAACAACTTCTTGAGCTAACCTAATTAGCATTAACACGGTCTATTACACCAGTTACTTTTGTGTCCAGCCGTTGAAATGTCATATATTTTCTAAATGGGTAGGGGCAACCCGTCTTATAACAAAATACATGGGCGCTCGTGTACTTTATTAATTTATTAGTTTAGATCAATTATTACTCAAAGATAGCTTCTTCCAGTAATGTGGCTCGATTTCTCCCTTCAGCAAACTATCGATGCCGGTTGAACAATGCAATTGCATCAAGGATCTCTCACACGATCCGACAGTGCAGCTCACGCCATATTGACTCGCCGCTTATGAGTAGCCAATTTTCTACTTGATCTCTAATTTTGAGGGTGGCCTGAGTTCTGGTCACTCCAAGAGTGGGGCAATCGTACATCATACGCACATTAGACTAGACCTCCTAGCAGACATACAACTTATCAGTTGCCAGGCGGAACCTGAACAGATATTGTTTCAAATTTACGTAGCTGGTGAGCAGTTGGGCTCCCCGTTACCCTTAAAAATGATCTTGAGATGTACCATCCCCCTGGTGTTGTATAAAATTATACAAAAACCTTCCCTTGGTGTTCCATTCATGCTGCCACGCTTCCATCGCAAGGATCTGAAGCCTCCTTCTCAGGTGGAAAATGGGCAACTTTTCGAAATTTACATCTGGAAAATTGTGATCACTGTTCCGCTCCGGATCGAAACCGCATCCCAAGTACCTCGGCCTCTCGACCTTTCTTAATACGGTAGTAGCCTTGCTTCATAGGAAGTTGTTTTAAAAACGCCAGTGCATACAATGAGAGCTCTGCGCTAGGCACTCATTAAATTTAGAATAAATGCACTATTTCTTTCCGACCTATGCACCCATTCGGGTGTCGTGTAACTGGTCGTACTTTCGAGACTCCTCCGTACACCATTTACAATTGGAGGTCTTTAAGATCTATGTTTTTTAAATTATTGTAAATAAGTATTTTCTGTTTACAGATTCATCAGTGCTGTTTAGCCAGAATGAGAATGAAGTTGCAGTATGAAGCATGCGGAAGGAAGCAGCAGTCCTCTTCGTCAATCTGTTTCTCTCACACATACGATAATAGCTCGCCGCTACTGCACTCTTTAGAGCTCTATTCTCGTTATGGAGGAGCAGTATCTTAATCATCTTGAGTTCAGTACCATCCAAATTCTTTAATATGCCGTACTTCTTAAAACTTAACGATAACATGATCATATATTTATTTTTGTTTTTTTTTTCATTCAAATACCATTTTAAATATTGAATTAGGATTTTTAATTTTATCTCTAATGATTAAATCGTTGTATTTATTGATCCACTTATTAAATATTTCGTTAAAGTTAATTGAAGGAAAGATATTAATGATTACGTCCATCAGTTATAATGTAACTCATTTCTCCAGGACTGATGACCAAGTTACGTTTACTTTCTTCAAAAATTTTTTTCTCGTCTTCAAAACTGTTTGACTTTTCTTATCCAATTTCAGCAGATAACAGTCACATATTATACACAATCCTGAATTAAGCGGAATTTCATTTAACTCTGTTCTTTAGTTTTAAGAATCTCACCTTTTACATTTACTTTCAGAAAATCTTAAAAAATAACTATATGTGTAGGTTTGTCTAATCCGCTGTCTCATAATGCTAAATACGCAAATTAATTTTTCATTTCCAACTGTACTAATTGTAAATAACTTCCCCTTTTTTTTATTAAATCTTATAGCGTGGGGCCTTTTAAATAAAACAGATGTTGATGAGCTTATGTCTTCATAGTCTTAGTAGTAGTGGAAGTGCTCCAAAAATAATTTTTTGGGGACAATATTGGGTGTGGGAGAGTTGATGAAAGTTTCAAAATACAGATTTTTTAAATTTCAAAACTTTTGGTATATTTAAATATATATATTAAATAAATATGGTATAGTTATATTTTATATAATTACAATATTAAAAATTTCAGCGTTTTCTTTTGTCTGCCAGTTTGAAAAACTTATTATTTTAGTCATAGTTCAATTGCATATAATTTTCTAATCTTATAGTATAACTCTATACATAGTATTATAGAATTTTTTTATTTAGAATTTTATTGATTAAAAGAATCTAAAAAAAATAATTTAGTTAGAACTAAATTTCAGTTAGGAGATGAAAATTTATTTGCATGTCATTTTACTTTTGAAGGGAAAACAAACCATGTATTAGTGACGCTACGTTAAATTAACTGTAATAAAAACAACCCAATACACTTAATTGCTATAGAAAGTATTGGTTGAATCATTAGGCTAATTGATGAACAGGTTAGTGGTTATAAAATAAAAAAAAGGAAGATCTGGTAAAACTAGTAATTTTTACTTTCTTGTACAAAGTCCATTTTGACCATTCCTGAATCCATTTTGACTACTTTCTGCGTCACATCTGTACGTAGGAATGTACGTACGTAAATATGCATTTCGCATAACTGAAAAATGATTAGCCGTAAGATGTTGAAAAGCTTATTTAATATGTGGTACTTATTTTCATTGGTTCCAGAGTTATAGCGAAATAAAACTTCAATTAATGAAATATATATATATATATTTTATATCATCAGACGATGAGATGAATGAATTGTAACGTGTGTGAAAAATGCCATGCCTGACCGGGATTCGAACCCGGGACCTCCGGGATGAAAATATTTGGATCTGGGAATGCACATCGGTTCGAATTAGACTTCATCTCCTTTTCTTTTTTTTTTAACTTTTTTTTAATTTAAATATGTTGTCTTATTAATAATTATTAACCTCTAATTGTAAAAAATTTTACGATGAATAATAATTGAATAACAAAAAAAAAAAAAAAAAAGATAAAAATATATCAGAAATTATTAACTACATAAAATTTTATGAAATATTCGTTTAAAAAAAATTTGTATATGTATTTTAACAGGCGTACAAGGAAGTCATTTGGTATCCTCATCAGATTTTTTTAAATTATTTCCAAGCTTATTTATAATCGGTTAAATTTACATAAATCTTTATAAATTGGATCACACTATCAATCACATGATGAAGATTTCCCGGTGATATTCTTAAAAAATTACACGTTAGTATAATAAATGATTTTATGCTGAGCATATACAGTTAGCAATTATAAATTACATTTAATATCACTGTTTTAAATAAACAGAAAACAAAATAAAATATAATAAGTAGAAGTAAAAAAAGATAAGAGGAAGGAAATTTGTACAAAACAATTTGAAATATAATTTTTAAAAATATTTATAAAATAATTTCCATATAACTCGTGTAATCCAACAACTTGCACACTCTAAAATAGTACACTGAAACAAGAAAAAACTCAAAAAATTCAATAGCAAAATGTAAACAATCTTGTTACTGAAAATAGTCGCTATTTTAAAAAAATTTCATACCTAAATTTGTGATTTTTTTTTAACTTAAGTTTTGCTTGAATAGAGAACTATAATTGTAAATGATTTTTTTTTTTGTTTTTAATCAAGCAGAAGTATGCTCACAAAGTAATTAACTTAAATTAATTAAAAACAAAACAGCGGAAATCTTACAGAAAACAAATTATAATTTATTTCATTTATTATTATTATTATTAAACAAATTAGAGTGAAATATTTGTTTGCTGTGTTTAAAAATTAAGTAACCATGAAAAGTTTACCTAATAAAGAGACAATATATAATAATTATTTTCTAATAATTCTTTTATGTAATTAAAAATAGGATCTCATTTATAGCCTTTTATTATAACCGGTAATTAACAAAGATTATCTTATTCTAAAAATTCGATCAGATATTTAAATTAATCGATAAAAGTCAATTATCCTTGATCAAAAGACGTGAGCTGATAAATGAATCGGGAAGGTTGGTGGATCCTTTTAAACAAATAAAAGATGGGAAGAAGACAAATTGTATTGAAGCTATAAAAAAAAAGGTTAGGATAAATAATTATTAGGCAATGCAGAACATCCTTTTTTTTGCAAATAGATGTGGTGAAATATATTGAAATATATTGTTTATTCTTACGAAGGTGAACTATTATATTTCTAATTTATTATTATTATTATAATTACTTTTCTTTATATTGTGAATAGAGAATAATAATAGGTAGATAAATAAAAAACACTTTTAGGGTAGAAATCCTTGATAATCCTCCTGTTTAATTGTATACTTTAAGATAACCATAAACAGTTGTATACAAACAGTTCTGATTTCTTGTTTTGTATTATTGGATAAGATGTTAAGAAGGTCGATATTTTTATCATTTGAGTTATTAATCCTTTGTTAGTCGGGGATCTACTGGTTATCACTTTAATAACCTTGTGACGTAACATTGACCTCAAAACAAAACAATAATTCTGTAGAGCAATGTAATTTGAATATGTAACTGTTCTCATGAATATGCACAATGAAGAGGCGTAAAATTATAGATAAAATAAAATATTATGCAATTTGTAATCTGCACTGCGAGAAAAGGTATAAAATACGAGTAGGTAGTACTATACCCTCGAGTTATGATATACTCGTAAGAAATTATTCAAACAGGCTGTTATAAAGAAATCTAAAATTATTTTTACTATTAAAGAATCAATTCAAGATTTGTAATTTACATTTTAATGCAACTAAATGATGTTTTATCCACTCCCAAAAGAATTTTAAGCGGTTCACTATAAAAAGAGAATAAAGTAGTTGTACGTTTGTGGTTGTAGAATTTTTTTATCAAATTTATATTAGCTTTAAACATTACGAAGAATATGAATATTATTTTCAGTTGAAATTCTCTAATAATATTATAAACAATGACCCAAAAGGTGTCTTTTGTTAAGTTAAAATCGTATAAGAATATAATGTCGAATAAAAGTTTATATATTACTGAGGTATACCATTAAGGAAAAAAATGTATAGCCTATGTTATTCTTAGTTAAAATTTTACCGTAATCTTCTTTCCTCCAATAAAATCATATCCTTGAATCCTTTAAAATATTTTGTAATACACTATTATAATATTCCACAAAATGCTTTCAGAAATAATAATTTTATTACCATAAGAAAAAATATTTCATATAGTTTATAACACGGTTGATTACGATCTATTCATAGAATTTATATAACTCATAAAAAAATTTATCAAGTAATAAAAAATAAAAATTACTTAGTAGGGCTGTAAAAATATAATGAATAAAAGTTCATCATCAGCATTTTTTTTTTTTTTTTTTTTTTTTTTTTAATCAGTTGCGGTATATCCATAAATTAGTGGATTAACCTAATAGCTCAATGGATGCTAAGGATTTCAATAACTGTGAATTATTATAAATAGAGATATGTAATAGTGTACATTCACTAGAATCTAATCGTGGTCAAGAAAATTATTATTATTATGAATCTCACTTTAATAAAATAAAGAAATATCGTTATGAATTTGAAACATATTGTTAATACAAGTTTGTTACATTATAAGAAGTAAATTTCATAGATTATCTCTCAACCAACGGGAAAAGTATTTTTTTTATTATAATCCTGAAAATTTGATAATTATTTTATCTAAATTAAGGTACAAGATTTTTCAGAAAAATTAAAAAAAAAATTATATTTTTATTTGAATCGTCAATCGTAAAAATTAATAACAACTTTTAATGAACCTATGTCCATTAAAAGACAAACGAATAGTAGTTATGCAACATTACCTTTTAATTTAAAGTAATTAACCTTTACTTATAATAAATCTTAAATAATTATAATAAATCTTATATAATCATGCAAAAATATTCGAATAGAAAATTGAGTTTGTTTTTGATGAACGAAAACACTTTCGAGTGTTTATTGACCATCACTATACTGATATTAAATCGCTAAAACTCATAATATATACAAACCCCCTCCATGACTTGCTTGAGCAAGTTCTCATTATAATTAAAAAATTCAGCATTAACTGTTGTAAATTTGGTAAAATTTATCTTCTTTTTACGAAGTACAAATTTAAAATCTGTTCGCTCGTAGTGATATATACACTACATTTGTTCGCTCGTATACTGATATTTACATTATTACGAGCAAAATATTGAAGTACTGTGATCGCGAAAGATTTCTATTCTTAGAGTTCAACGGAAATCTCCATTTTGACCATCCCTGAATCCATTTTGACTAGTTTCGGTGTGACGTCTGTATGTACGTATGTATCTCCTTCGCAGAACTCAAAAACAATTAGCCGTAGAATACTGAAATTTTGAATTTAAGACTGTTGTTAACATCTAGTTGTCTCCCGTTTTATTAGTTGTTTATTGTTGTTGTCTCCGTTTTTATTGCAATCGACTGAACCAAAAGTTCCATAAAAGGCCAGATATCACTTAATCTTTATAAAAGAAATACGCTCTTTATTTACGCGCTCAACCGCACACACACACACAC
>JAAAKQ030407219.1:0-25050 GCA_010016005.3 Zanna intricata
TCATTCAGACGACTCCCGGTAAAGCCCATCAGGGCTAGGAACGGGAGGGGTGGTGTGGCGGCCGGAATCGCCACTTGTTGGGTGTCATCCCCAAAGGGGGTTGGAATGTTAAGATGTTTTATAAATAATTATAAATAATGAAGGGCATAAGGTAACAGGCCCAAAATTTGTAAATGTAACTTCAGTAAATATTACACGATTTGGTTATGTAACAAAATAAATTTTGAATATATTAAGATGAAGTTCCATCTTTAATCTTTCCAAAAAGCCTTTTTGACTCTCTGTATGATGTCAAATAAGAATGCTATAGCTCACAAAATGTATGTTTTTGCCTGTTGCAAGTTAGAAAATAGTCTTTTTAAATAAATTACTCAAGAAAAAATTTTTTTTAAATAAAAATATTTTTTGCCCATTACAAGGTGGGGGGTAGTTATCATAAATCAAATAACATCAAAATCAAAAATAGTGCTGCAATAAAACTTTTTCAAAATTTGTTGTTGAATGAAAATGGAATATCCCAAATTTTAAAATATAACTCCAATTGTGAGCTATGTTTTGGTTTTTTGTTGAAATTTCATCACTAAGTTGCATGGATAACTTAAGTGATGTAATAAGATAACTAAAAATGTTATTTTATCTATATATTATGGATAGTATCAGCAAGTAATGGACAAGTAGTTACTTGAAATAAGTAATAAATATAACACTTTATGCTACTGGCAAACTTAAATTGTGCACAGATGAAGAAAAAATAAATAATTTTGAAAAAAATAATAAATCTGGGAAATTCCTTAGATGAATTATAGCAAGATTGAGTAACTATAAACAATAGGGCACAACTGTTTGCCATATTAACAAAAGTCATTCTGTATGCACTTCCTGTTATTTTGGTTATTTTATCTTTGAAAAAGAACAAGAACACAAAACTAGACCACCATTGAACTTTAATTCAAGTCCTTCACTAGTATAGAAATAATTAGATATTTTGTATTTTTTTAACTACGTATCACAAATTTAGAAATAAATATTTGTAACAAAAAAATGTGAAAAAATTCATAATTTTGATTATTGTTCTCACTAAGAAGGAATTATTTTTTATGAAGATACAAATATAGCCAAAAATATAGCCAGTTTTTTTTTTGTATGAATACAATTCTGTTGTCAAAATATTTCACCAATACTTCAGAATTTAGAACTGCTTGTTTTAAACCTCTCTCTTTCTTATTCTACTTAACATTTGAAAAAAATAGTTAAAATTAGAATGTACTTTACATTATATATGCATGTACTGATTGATGAATAGAACACATATATGGCAAAAAAATAAGAATTTATGTATATTGATAATTGTGTGTTGGTTTGTAACAAGCATTAATTTTTTTTTCTGTTATTGAATTGATTTTCGTATCATTAATTAATTATAGACATTTTTAATAAATCCCCTTTATTTATGACTTAAAAGTCATGAAATTGACTTTTAAAAGTCAGAATGACTAAAAAACAACTGACAGAAACTTAACTATAAATTGTCTCTGGCTTCAAAAAAAGGAATTTTAAGAATTGAACAGGTTTTACATTTTTATTGTTTGTATTTTTTATTTATTTATATTTATTAAATAATTTTATTACATTTTTTTAGTTTTATTTTAATATTAGTTCATGGATACTGGTGTTCTTTAGCAGTTGGGTTTCAATTAACCACACATCTCAGGAATGGTTAACCTGAAACTGTGCAAGACTACACTTCATTTACATTCATACATATCATATCATTCTCTGAAATAATACCTTACAGTGGTTCTGGGAGCTAAACAGAAAAAGAGACATGATAAATATAAATCTGACTAACCTTTCCATCATTAGTTTATAAATTCAACCCAAGAAGGATTAAAAAATTTTAAATAAATTACAAAAGGGGAATTTACTGTTAAGTAAAATGGATATCAGTGGTAAATTACTTATTTTACTCAATTGAATTACTTAATTTTAAGTATCATTTGCTAAAAACTAGTAGAAAATAAAATAGGTGTATCCATTAATCACAGTTAAAAATATAAAATTCCTTGGCAATTACACATTCTGAATTACTTAAGCTTTTAAGACGCCATCTTCTAAATTCCTTCTTTAGTTAGCAGATGATATTTTTAGGTGAGATTAACAAAAAAATATGAGTAGCTAAAAAATTAATTGTGCTGATCATTTATGGTTAAAAAAACAGGAAATTACCACATAGTTAAGATACATGGATAAAATCAATTACTTAAGATTTCAAAATATCATCTACTAATTTTCTTGTTTACATAAGTTTATTTGAAAAATATGAGAGTAGTAGATAATTTTATAGTATCAATCAATTACATTTAAAAATGGAAAATTCCTGGATAGTTAAAATTCGTGTGTAGCCTTAATTACCAGATTGAAGATGCCATCTGCTAATTTTCATTTTAGTTAGCAGATGGTTGGTTGGGGTTCTTTTTAGTGAAAAATGGATTACGGTAAAAAAAAAAAATAATAGTAAATTATGCTTAAAATACTAAAAAATTATATATTTATTATAAATATTTACATTTTAACTAAATGTGAATTGTTTTAAGCTACTTACTTCTAAATTGCACTTAAATTATTTATTTACTTTTCATAGTCATAGGTAAAAAATTTATGAATTATAAATTCAAAATTGATGATTATATGATACAATGATATAAGACATAATGAACTATGAAAATTAGGTATCTCAATAGGCACACTTGTGGTAAGATTACCACAAGAAAAAAGAAAGCTGAAAAAAGAAAAAATCCGCTGTACTAAACTAACATCACTAAAATTCATATTTTAAAATTGTTCTAGACTTCTAAATTCTTCCATCTATACTGATTATAAAGATAATATAACAAAAAGTGTAAAAGGGAATAAATTAAGTAAGTTTTAATTAATATTCCTTTCTAACAGTTTATATGTAATATTTTACTGTTTGTTTATTAGTATAAAACACTTTTTTGTGTTATAAGAGTACAAAATTAAATGCGTAAAAGTAGAACTAATAAATAATCTATTAAGTGTCCAAAGTAAATAATTTTACATCAGCTAAAACTTTTTAATATATTATTTACTATTTAGAAGAAATTTCATTTTTCTATACTTAAATGAAGTCATCTCTTAAATTCTTTAATAAAAAAACAACTTTTATTAGGTATACATTGACTGATTTAAAATTAGTCAGAAAGTTAATTTTTTAAATTTACTACTATGTAGAGTTTTTATTTTACAGAAATTTTATTTTGTGTGTGAACATTCTAATTTTTTTAACTTTTTAACAATTACTACTTTGTTACAGTATTTAGCTAGACGATTTGGTCCTACTACAAGATCTGTAACATCTTTAGTGTATTCTATTCAGATGGTTTTATATATGGGTATTGTGCTTTATGCTCCTGGTATTGCATTACAAGCATTAACCGAGTTGTCCCAGGAATGGTGTATTTTTGGTGTGGGTATTGTCTGTACATTCTATTCTACCCTAGGTGGAATGAAAGCTGTAATTACTACAGATGTATTTCAGGTATCTATGATTTCAAAACTTCTACTGTTATTAGTACTCTTTTGATTTATTTTATATAACTTGGACTGTTCCTGTATTTCAACATATTCTCCTCGAATAATAATTAACATTTTAAACTGCCTTTTCAATAAATTCACTTATGTAACATGTACAAATGCTGAGATCAAAACACAAAGACCAAAATATTCTCAAAGAAATTACAAACTAGATGAAGATGAGGCACTTTGGAATCAGGATATCTATCATTGACATGTGATACAAATGAAGTGGAAATAAGAGCTGTTATCGGTTTACTTTATTTTGTTGGAGTCTACAAGATGGGGAGAGTAAATACCAGTGAATTGTTTGATGTCGCTTATGGAATCCCTGTTTTTCAAGCAACCATGTGTGAAATGCGTTTTAAATTCTAGATATGGTGCCTTCGATCTGATTACAAAAAAACATGAGATACGAGGGAACAGACAGGCCAAATGGCCCAGGTACATGAACATTTTGAACTTTTCTTGAATAAATGTTCTGAACTATACATATCTTCACAATTCTGCACCATAGATTTACAACTCACAGGATTCTGGTGGTGTTGTCCCTTCAAAATGTTCATTCCAACAAAACCAGACAAATAAGGAATGAAGATGGAATCATGTGTGATGCCAAGATGTCCTATTGTTTCTGGTGAAATGTATACAAGTAAAGCTTCAACCCAAACAACCCAATGGTTGGGAACCCAATGTTGGACCCAACATTGGGAACAACCCAATGTTCCAGCAGCAGAGTATTATACTGTAGGATTGTCGAAGCTTTCCACGGGACAAATAAAAATGTGATGATAGACAATTGGTTCTCATCTGTGCCCACTTTAAGAAAAATGATGGATCAAAATAGAACTATGGTGGTATGTGCATTAAAAAAAACATAAAAGAGATATACCAAAATTAATGAAAGAACTTAAAGGAAGAGAAAAAATACTGCTATGTTTGCCTACAGTGATTTCTTGATACTTCTCTAAAACTGTCCCTAAAAAGAAAAATATATAAGAAAATTGTTTTACTATTATCTTCCATGCACCCTGAAGGAGATAATCCCAATTCATTAAAGCTTCCAAAAATTATTGAATTGTGCAATGCCACTAAAGGTGATGTTATTATTTAGACCAGATGTGCTACACATATATACATGCATAAGGAAGATAAACCACTGGCCCTTAAGATTATTCTACAATACTTTAGACATTGCTTGAGTTAACTCATTGAGCTTATTAAATGGGTCAAAACATCCTAGTAAACAAAATATTAAAAATAGAAGAAAGTTTTTAAAAAGCCTTGTTTGGGAACTTGTGAGACTACACATGGTAGGCCGATTAATTTGTCCAAACTTACAATCCTCACTCAGTTCTCTGTGATACAAATCTTAAAAACTGAAACACCACATGAAGTAACAATTACTATGGAAGCAACAGCTGGAATATTTTTCCTTTGACCAGAAAAAGGATCGAAAAAACAGCACTCAATATATAAAATGCAGAAGATTCATTTGTTTGGGTCATCAAATGAAAATATGCGCGTAGTGTACAAATTAATTTTTTTTTCTTGTATATATATATGTGTGTGTGTGTGTGTGTGTGTATATGTTAATACTTTATGCCTATGTAAATTAAGTTAAAATGAAAAATCATAAACTTGTAAATAAAAACTTTTTTTGTTGGGGTTCACCAGAATCCCTGAGTAAATTTCCTAGTATATTTTTCATGTCCACCACTCTAGGGTTAAATTGTTTTAGAATATCATTCACTATCCCTAGTCTTACAACACACTCAGAAGCTATTTGTCATTGTGTCAGTCTGGTATGCTCAGAAATGAACAAGTTTTGAACACTTTCATGGATTTGTGTCCATTATTATATAAATTCAAGACACTCAGAACAAAAAATATGATTTTGTAATAAAAAATGAAATAAAATTTTACAGAAAACTATTGATAACATGAAAATTGCTAAATAACCAAAGAACAACAACCTCATATTACACAGACAACTTAAAGAATGGTTGTGTTCAAGCAGTGCAGCCACAACATGGAAAAAAATAAAACAATTCCCCATGATAGGATTAATTTGCACACTACTGTAAATAATTGTACTTTAAAACAACCATATTTCACTTATTTTAGACCAAGATATGATTGTTTAAGTTGAATATCTCATATTTTTAAGTTAAGTTGATAACCTACCATATTTTTCTTTACTGTTTTAAAGTATGTATCCTTTCTAACTACAAAAGGATTACAACGGAAGGGTGTACATTGTATTGTGCAGAACAGTTTTTACTGTGTTCTGTTGGCATCCTGTTCAAAAATTTTTTTTTAACTGCATATGTAAACCCTTATTCATATTTCATATTGTGTTATTTTTAATAGATTTATTTATTGGCTTGTTGACTATGATTGATTTTTTTTTAAAATTAATATTGTTTTTTAATATTTCAATAATATTTACTTTACTCATTTTTTAATTTTTTTTTGATTAGGCAATTCTAATGTATGCTGCTGTTTTTCTAGTCGTTATATCTGCTGCCATTGAACTGGGTGGATTTTCTCAAATTTGGAAAATAGCTAATGAACATGGACGAATAGAGTTTTTCAAGTAAGATCAACTTAAATATCTTACCACACCTATATCTTTCTATTATCTTTATTTAAAATATATATAATATTTAACATATATTTTTTTTTTAATAAATATTTTTATTTAATATGAATGGCATGCATTCATTTTTATACCATTAGTCATTGATCTTGGTTTGGTCTCAGGTAACCATAAAGTTTAACATCTGGCTTAATAAAGTTAGGTAAATATAATCATGATCATTCATTTACATAATGCATTTATGGTATCAAAAAAGGCAATTAATTGTAAAATACTTTTTTAAATTCTTTCTTTTTAAAACAAAATAATGAAAGGATACTATGAATTAAAGAAGTGATTTAATTTGAAGTGATTAATTTGACTTGTCCAATGCAACAAATATTATCAGTTATTATCAACAAATATTATCAATATATAGTAGCCTACCATTAAGCAGCACCTCAAAATTTGCTTTTCTGTGGGGCAGGCTGAGAGTTTTGATCAGCATGTTAATTGAAAATAGCACTTTACAGTATATTGTAGTACAGTTGTAGTATTTCAATTAATATTTAACCTAACATGCCTGTAAACGTTTTTGATTAAATAATTTAGATTAGAAAAATATAACAGATTAATAAAGATTCAGATTATTAATTGATAACACCTAAAATTTCTGTACAAATACTTTGCTATAATACACAGATATGGGACGTGACCGAGCTGCTCTCCCCGTACCACAAGCTCTGTTTTTAGCAGGTGGTATAATGTTAACTGTCATGAAACACTCTTGTTTAAAGATTTTTATCTGTTCTATTTTTTTTGTTAATTATGAATATATATTAGAAGATATCCTCCTGGAATGTCATACAATGTTCTTTCCAAAAATATTAGGAAAATAAAGGAGATAGCCTGATAATTTGTTACATAATTTTTATTTGGTTTGCTCACTGGATTTATTATATGATAGAAATTTCTTCATGCTGTAAATTATTTCTGTAATTGTTTAACTTTTAATTTTCTTTTTATAATTCTTTGTCTTTATTGTATTTTAGCTTTTCTTTTGATCCAACAATTCGTCATACATTTTGGAGTTTAACTGTTGGTGGTGGATTCCAATTTCTTTCACTTTATGCTGTAAATCAGACTCAAGTGCAGAGGTATTTAAGTATGAAAGATTTAAAAACTGCAGTGAAAGCACTCTACATATCTATACCAATATTATGTTTATTGTCATTTACAACTGCATTTTCTGGACTTGCTCTTTTTTCAAAATATGCAAACTGTGATCCTGTAGTGTAAGTAAATAACCTAACAATTTTAATTGTTTTGTTTACAAAACATACATTATAGCAAAATACATATAAATATATATATATTTTGCTATAATTTAATGTACTTGTAAGTTACTTCTACCAGAATATTTTGGTATACTTTTAAATTATATAGACAATTATGAAATTGTATTATGAAATGTTCCAGTTTCCAGTTGTTATCAGGATATCAAGATAATAATGTTTGTACATTGACATTAAAATAACATATTTATTAGTATTCATGAAAATTAAAGCATTGTTGTAATTATTATTATTATTAGTTATCAGTGTCTGTTCATTAGAAAAAAATGGTATTTTGTCATTTATGTATGGATACGATGGATTTTGTAAAATCTAGGAATTTTTTATTCATTAATTTCTAAGTGAAAAAAATTGTGTTGTCTTTAATTAGTATTTATTTCTTAAGTATTAAGTAACAATAATTTGTTTTTATCATTGCAGTTCTGGTCGAATTCCAAGTTCAGATCAATTACTGCCATTGTATATAATTGATACAATTGGAGATATACCTGGTGTTACTGGTATCTTTATTGCTGGAGTATTTTCAGCTGCACTGAGCACTGTATCAGCATTACTAAATGCACTTGCAGCTGTTACACTTGAAGACTACGTTAAGGTAGTAACTGCAGTTATAAATTACAAATTAAACTAACATTTTTTTATATTTATTTTGATGTTGTTTTATGTCTTCTTTTCATTTAATTTAGATGAATGTCTTGCCTTACTCATAAAATAATCTACAAAAAATTTAACAAAACTTACTCAGGATTTTAACTAAGTGTTTTTAATATTATGTGAAAAATATAAAATCTCTTTCCAACTATTCAATCACCAGCGCAAAGTGTAAAAATAAATTCTGTTATAATTAAATTTTATTCCTTTCTTCAATCATAATATTTATTATAAAATTGTATGGGTATTTATGTAGCATAACAGCACCACCCTTGGGAAGTTATAACCAGTGGTGGCAAGTTAAATAAATGGATAAGTACCAAATAAATGAATAAAACTATAAATATAATCTAACCAAACTTAACCTATGCTCGCTAGTCAAGGTTAGTGAGCATAGGTTAAGATTGTTTAGATCACATTTATAATTTTACTTGTAACTTTAACATATATTTTTAATTTATCCTCTTACTCAGAAAAAGTAGAATGTAGTTATTTAACTCAGCACCAGCCGCGCTGCTTATAACCTCCCTACTTGGCACCATTACCAATTATTATTTGTGTTATAATACACAAGTACCATCAATCTATCATCTTTGTAGTGCAGTTTACATAGTCAAACTTGAGGTTGTAGTTCACGTTCCAGTCATTTTATTCAAAATCATGATTTTATGTTTATTAATTATATTAATTCCTTACAAAGATCAAGGAAAGACTAAAGGGTGCAGAGAGTTCAAGTCACCGAGGAAAATAATTTTTCTCAAAACTCATTCAAAGGTATTACACATTTTTTTTTTTTTTTATTTTACTGTTGCAGTAGAAAATATGTATTATCAGTTGAATAAAATTGAACATATACAATATTGAACAATTTTGCCTTATCAGTGAACATATGCATGTAAGAATATGTAGCATTGTAAATCTTTGTCCTAAGTAAATTAATATTGTTATTACAAAAAAACATTAAATACCAAATGTTAGATGGTTGAAATAAATCTAAAAATTTTTGATGCCCTTATCCATTACAGTTGATGATGAAGATTACATGAGAATTCCCCACAAAAAGAAAAGAAAAAGATAAATCCCATAAATGAATTTAAAATAAAAAATACTTTAATTTTTTAAGTTTTCAAACTTTGAATTACCCTTTTCAGTGTAAGTAGTCTGATATCTAACTAAATAATCTGAAACAAAAGTAAAAAGGAAAACCCTGAAAGAGGAAAAACTTGGTATTCATAAATTTGTATTTCCTTTTACTAGAAATATAAATTAACTAAAAGAAAGACACAGCTACATTTTAAATAAGGAAACGTTCACTCAATATTTTAAATTTTACATTTTTTAATTTCAAAGATTCAAAATATCTGATGTCTACAACTTTATAATATGTAAATTTCCCTTCAAAAATTATGTGTGTGACAAGTGCTCTAATTAATTTTATGAGGATTAATTTAGACAGGGAAATGCAGTTGACTTTTTGATTGAATCATTTCTCATTTATATAATTTTTATTATTATTTTCTATTCTTGTACTATTTTATAAATATTTATAGCTTCAGAACATGCCTATGTTCACGCCTCCACAGCTGACAGTTGCTCTGGCAGGCAGCATCTTAGGATTATTAGGTGTCCAAAACTGATTACCTCAGTATATGTATATAAGTGTAATTTTTTTTTTTTTAATAATGAAAATTTATCAAGGAAAAGCGAAAAAATATCAGCAAATCTTCCCAATTTAATTTGGTTTAGATCAGTTTAGGTATCTTTTAAAGATTGTACACTCTTAATATTTTCATCAAGATTCATAATATAGAAATTCACTCAATGAAAGAGCTGGAAGCTTAAATATAAATTAAATTTATTTTTTATTTTTATTTATATATTATATCCAATTTACAAAACAAATTATCATAATACAAAACTAACCTTCCTTGGCACAATAACAAAAGCGGAGTTGGCTTCAAAATCAATAAATCGCTAAGGAGGATTTAAGATTCTTCTAATTTTGACCACTATTTTTCTTTTAATTTTAATTTTTATTGTTTACCATTTGATTTGATCCACGTGTTTTGCCTATTATGTATGTTTAATTCTAACTACAAGGCCAAAAAAAAAATCATATATAGATTCTAAATGGATAATCGATAGTATTTTCATTATCGATTTATTTGTATCAAAAATAGTTGTGTTTTAAGATGCTACAATATTGAATGACTAAATTACGGTAGTAAAATTTTTAATTTATTTTATAATTATTATTACTGTTGTTTATTGTTGATAAACATTTAAGAAGAAATCTTATGATTTTTTGACAGGCAGTATGTTCAATCATGTAAGCATGTTTTTTTCTTTTTGCTATATTTATTGGTATTGCTTGTTCTTACTTATTGTTTATAAACATTTAAGGGAAAAAAATCATATGATTTTTTGACAGGCAGTGTGTTTGATTCAGTAAGCATGTTCTCAGCTAAGGGGGATGCACATACAGACTAACACAATTACCCTTACACAGACAAATACAATTGCCTTTTCATAGGGTAGAATATAATTATAAAGACAATGATCATTAAAGAATTAAATCAAATTATTTTGACATCTCTTAATTGTCAATTTTGATTAATTTGACAATTTTACACAGAACCAAATCATTACTGTTTTGTGAGTATTAACACTAAAGTTACTTCTTCTATATCAAATAAATTAGAAACAAAATTATTATTAGATCAAAATTATTTCATTGGATCTAATCAGAAAAGCAAATTCAATTAATGGACTTTATCTTTTCAGTGGGATCAGATAAATAAATCTTTCATTCTGATCAGTACATTATTATATGTATTTAATAATAATTATGTAATAATAATCTGAACACCATCACAAAATATACAGTTAATTATAAAATAAATAATAGATAAAGTTCACATTAATTATTTATAATATATGTAAATGAAATAGTATTTATATGAGTACCTTTCATTTACCTTTCCTCATCACATGACTCTTCTATACTGTTTTTTTTTTTTTACAATACAGTAAAATAAAAAACCATTTGTTTAAAATCAACTAGCTATTTTTAGCTTAATAATTGTGATTATTTGTACTATGCCAATTTGTAATATGTAATATTTATAATATTACACAAATTGTAGACTATTTGAAAGCAAAATAATTATTGTTATTTTCAGCCTGCGTATTTGTGTATCACAAAACAATCACTTGATGGTAATAAAAATGTTGTGTATATTACTAAGTGTTTGGCTTTAACATATGGTTTTATTTGTCTTGGAGTTGCATATTCTGCTAAATATCTTGGTTCTGTTTTGCAAGCTTCACTTACTATATTTGGCGCAGTTGGTGGACCAATGCTTGGTATATTTTCACTAGGAATGTTTGTACCTCCTGCTAACGAGCCTGTAAGTTAATTACATTATTTTTAGAAAACATAATGTAGAATAAGAAAACTAAATAATAAAATTAATTATATGTATCTGTACATGTATGTAAGTTAACAGATGTTTACAGGAGAAAAAAACTTGAAAATCTATTTCTCATGCCTTCATCTCATGATTTAGTGGTTTGTTCTATGATGATTAACAGATAGAAAAGTACATTAAAAACTCAAAACAATGACCAGATTAAAAATAATTTTTAAGTTAACATGTGTCATATGAGTACATTTAAAATCATATCTTATAGAAAATCAATAACGAATACAAAAAAATAAAATAATTTATAAGAAAAAAATATTTTTAAATAACTTTCATAAAATGATTCAAAGAACCTAAATGTGTGTGTGTATATAAAAACCATTTTATACATAAATGGGAATATTTGTATCCCACATCAGAATCAATAGATGTTCTTGAAGATGATTTGAAATCATTTGATAGAAACAGCTATTGATTCTGATTTTTTAGCAAATAGTTTGATTTCTAGTAAACAGTTGTATATATACAAAAAAAATTAATATTACTAAACTTTTCTGTTGTATCACCTGTAACATGGGATCCCTGATTTAAATCTTCTCACGTTTTTGAAATTTCAACTCTAAAATTTATTATCATCAGAGTCCCTTAAATGTCATAGAAATGGAAAATTTGGCACCATGACAAACTTGATGATTTTTATCCAGCCAGACTTTAGTTAATAACCCAAAATACCACATATACAAAAATAAACAAACCTAATTTCCCCTTTTTTTTCTCAATGTGTCATGACTACCTGAGTCTACAAAGTGGAAATATGACATGTAGCGCCCCCTTCAGTGGCGGGCAACCCACACATTTGTCAGAGACATCATTTTTGCTATAAATATGAGAAAATTATTGATGTGTGAAGTGCCCAATTAACAGAAAATTTCATGTATCGATTTTTTTGTTCGTTAAAAATTTACAATATGTAGCTTATTTATATTGTCTATGTTTAAAGCTAAAAATATTTCCACTATTACTGTAAAATTAATGCAGAATTTGTAAAGGATGCTGCTTGAACACGTTTGAACATGCATACACTTTTCTGAACTGAATAGCATCAGCACGCAAGCAGATTGCTGCTTCAACTTTGAAATGCAGACTTGCTTATTACCTCTAATTACAAAAGACTTGTTTCCTTTACACAATAGCATTATTATTGCTCTTACATCGGTAATCACAATTGGAACTTTGTAAAATTTACTTCAGGGCGTTTTTTTAATTTTTAAGGTAAGTACATCTATAATTAAACTGTTGTTTAGTTTGATGGGTACTAGTTATCATAAATCGATTATCGAATTGAAATATTGAAAGCATTTTTAAATAAAATAAATATTTAATTTATCCAAAAAGGCTGTTTATTGAATAAATAAAATATTGTATCAAATTTGAATATATTCTATAGGTATTTTATATTTTTGTTTTATGAAAATAATTATTTGAATTAATAATGTAAGACATTAATTAAATTCACTTCTTCGATAAAACATGTTTTATAATAATATATTTGAATAATTGAACTGAAAAAAAATCTCAAAATCAAGAATTATGAAATTGTTTTTTTATGACTATTTATGATTTGCTGAATAATTGTTATTATAAGATACATATTTAATAACACTAGTGAACTCTTTATGTTCACAGGATATGGAAAATATTTTGTATAGCGCATGAATATTTTTTATATTGATTAAATGGATATAATTTTGAAGTTATGTGTAAATTATGGTTTTAGCATATTTAGAACAAGGATAAATCTTTATTTTTGTTTTTATATTATTTTATAGTTTACATTGATTAATTTGAATTGTGTGCATCTCACCCAGAATGTCTGATGGTCAAAGAAAACTGTCTAGTTTCCAGTACAAAACAAGAAGGCTGGAAAAGGAAGCCAAAAGGCAGAAACAAGCTGGTGCTTTAAATAAAATATAACAAAACTTTAAAAGAGCATAAAATTTTGAAGAATCATATTCAGACCCAAAAATCATGGCTAGAAATGAACTAATGGTTATTGTGATGTAAAACTGTAGATGCGGCCGCTCAAAGAATTATTAATTCCGAAAAAAATCATTAGAACAAGGTGCTTCTAAGAATTGTAGTAATTACTAAAATGCTTGTTAAAAGTGGTCTGGTTTTTCAAGGTACGAATTGTTTGACTATAATAACGATAATTTCTTAAAAATAGTTGAGTTGCTATCTGAATTTCATTCCATTATGGAAGAGCACATCTCAAAGTGCTCAAAAAAGAAGAGACTAAAGCTCACTATCTCAGGAAAAATATACAAAACGAGATAACAGATCTGCTGCAGCAAAGTTTAAAATCTCATACTATTGATGAAATAAAAAAATTTAAATATTTTTCCATAATCTTAGACTGAACTCCTGACATTAGTAAGGTAGAACAAATGACTCTTGCAATCAGATATGTTTCAATCAATAGATTTTACACTGATGATGAAATTAAAATTAATGAAAGCTTTTTAGGCTTCTTACCAGTCAAAAGATCCACAAGAAAACAAATTATATTATAATTGGAGAACATAATAATTTAGGTTTAAATTTGCAGGATTAGGAGGGCAAAGATATGACAACAGATCCAATATGAGGGGTGATAAAGCAGGAGTGCAATCTAGAATTAAACAATATAATTCGTGAGCATTCTATGTTCCATGTAGTAGCCACTCTCTCAATCTTGTTGTTAATGAATGACAAAAGCATTCTTGGAAGCCACTAATTTTATAACATGGCCCAAAAAATATATTTACTTTTTTCAGCATCTACTTTTCAATGGGCATTACTTTAAAAACACATTCAAGGTTTAACTTTGAAACCATTGAGTGACACTAGATGAGAGAGTAAGGTAGAAGCCGTGATGCTTTTGAGATTCCATTTGGGAGATATATACAACGTCTTGCTAAGCATTTACAAAAACCAAGAAATTGATAATTTAATAAGAGACAAGGTCTCGGGTTTATTAAATTGTATTAAACAATTTAAGTTTTTGTGTTCATTAGTTATTTGGCACAAAATACTAAATGCCATTAATCCAATAAGCAAGTTGATGCAAACAAAAGATTTTGATCTAGCCTCTGCCCTTGGATCTTTTACAAAACTGCAAAATATGTTTTAAGAATCTTAGATCAGATTCGTCCTTCGATGAAATTATTATTGTTGCAAAAGAACTTGCTACTGAAGTTGATGTGGAAGTTAATCTTGGATCTTGAAAAAAGTTCTTAAAAAGTTCCTTTTTCTTATAAAAGATTAACATACACAACATATATTAATTGTATATGAAGTATCACAGAACTGTATAGAATTAGTACTGCTGTCTGTTCATCTTTCAGATGTCATGTTTTTAAGTAATACCATTAAAAAATTCTTTCCATAACTAACAGTAAATACCAATACTTTACCAGTATGACTCACTTTAGAATTTTTCTCTTGTACCTTTTGAAAATATTCTAATTTTTTAATTATCTTTTATGTATTATTTGCTCAAATTTTATTATTTGAACATCATTGTTTTATTATGAACAACTTATAACATTACAAAATAAGGTTTACACACAAAAATAATTTATTTAAAACAGTAAATTTTAAATAAATTTAACTTTAAATAATTGTTAGATTATGTATGTTGTGACTAAACAGCATGGTGTGAAACTCACATATTTTGTTGAATGAATATTTATTTATTTTTAATAAATATATTAAAATATATTTTTAATTTATTTATAATATTTATTTATGTTTTGTACAGATATGCATCTAACAACACCACAATACAATGCAACATATTTCTATCCTTTAGAAACACAAGAAGTTTACATTTATGAAATTCTTTTATATATATAAACTCTTTGAACAGCATTTTGTTTTTATTTTATCATATGATGTATATATATTTTTAATTTTTACTAAAAATAATATATAATTAATTTTTATTATTGTCTTACCATACATTTATTATAGGAATTTCCTACATATTTTGCTGCATTATTGTGAAGCAATATCAGGGAATGAAAATTATTCAAATTATGTTTTGTCTGTCTTATGTATAAAAAAACACGTAACATCACATCACAATATTACTTATTAAAGTATATATTTACAAGAAGGATGCAAGCAAAATTGTCATGTTTTCTGGCCTAAGTTTAGGACTGAACAGATTAAAATTCTATAAATATTTATCTTTTTACTGTCAATGCAGAAAAAATGTTATCAAATTCAAGATTTATTTTTTCATTTTTGAACTTTTAACTGAGCAAGTTTTTTGTTTTTATTATTTATAAACTTTCTCATGCATTCATATTACATCCTTTATTAGATCATTTCATGAAATTCATCTCTGATGTTCAAAATATGACATGCCTAATTTGATTTTTCTGGTTGATTCAATCTTATAGGAGTTATATGTTTTTTGCACCTTTTTTTTTAATTTATTGCCTGGTCAATGTATATTCTGTGAAACGATTCACAAGTCATTTTGTGTACACCAGAACTGTTGTGTTAATCTTTTGATCAATATTTAGTAATTTTCATTTCTAAATTATTACTAGTTGGTTTTATATGCTATTTGTGCATCAATTCTTTCTCTGTAGAAATTTGTGATTTTTATAAGTTTCAGGCTCTATATAAGTAAATAATATATTTTTCGCCCCTTGTATTCTGCAAAATTAATTGTGTATATTTACTTATACATAACTGATTATTCAATTTTATTTTTATTTTTTTTGTGCTTAGCTTGTCTACAATATCTGACGATAACCATTAAATATTGTTACTTGCTTTATGTATTTAAGTTTAAACTCAAAATTTGTGCAGCTTATTAGTAATTTGCTCTATTAAGTACAGCTCTGTAGGCCAGCAATTTTTTACTTATCAGATTGTTTGATTTATTGTTAGTTGTTATTTTCACCATTAGTAGGCATCCTGTAAATATTGAATTCTAAGCTGTGATGATTTCTAGTGATGGTAAAATCTAAATAATGTTTTCTATAACTTTCCTCTTCAAAAGTAATGTTAGAAAAATAAAGTATATATATATTTTTTTTTTTTTTTAATTGTATAATGAGCTATTTTTTTTTTCTTGTAACAGGGTGCTCTCATTGGTATGATAACAGGACTATTTGCCACTTTATGGCTTGGTTTTGGCGGACCAAAACCACCTATTAAAAAGCTTCCTGTATCAACTGAAGGATGTCCAACCAATACTACTAGTGTAATATTAAACAGTATTAATAAAACTACCACATTGTTAACTTCAACTTTATCAGTGCCTGTTGAAGGGTAAAACAATTTTTATTTTTCAGGATAAATTCATTATAGTTAATGTCAACTTAATTTGAAATTTTCCACAATGTCGAAATTAATATTTTTTCCTTTGAGAAAACTTCTGCTGACTAAAATAAATTAGGATAATTCACAGATTTTCAGAGAACTCACTAATATAATTTCACCAGAGCACTGATTTAAAAAAAATTTCTTATCAATTTATAATAGCCAATATAGGTTTTATACAAAATTAGAATTCTGAATGACATTCTAAGCATAAATGAAGATAAAAAAATTTTTTTAATTCTATATGATGTTTGTTTATAAAGTTGAGGTTAATGTTTTAAAGAAATTTACCTCTACAAATTTAAAAACAAAATTAGTTTTTTCTACAGTCATTATTCTTTCATTACTACCTACAGGGGAGAATACTTTCCATGCTTACTTGTAATTTTGAAAATTCATAATTGCAAGACAGGCATCTACTTTATAATTTTTTGCAAAAGAATACAAAAGAGCAAAAAATTCCATCTTAAGTTAAAAGTAGAGACTTGTGATTAGTTTTATTTGCTTTCTATGACTTTTATTTATTAAAACCTTGCGTAAAAAAAAAAAAATAATAATGTAGTAATTAATAACAATTAGTTTAAAGATGAAAAAAAACATTACAGTAGTTAGAGTTCTTGTGAATGACTTTAATAAATGAAAGTTTTATTCTCTTGTAAGAATAATTAAACAAAGTTAAAGTCAAGGTTATTAATAATATAAAAAAGGAAAAATTCCAAAAAAAGAGCATTTAAATAATTAACAAAATAGTTTAAAATGCAGAATAAATCAAATTAATAAATATAAAATAATAATAAATATATAAAATAAATATAAATATATAAAATAATATAAATATATAATATAAATATAAATAAATAAATATAAATATTTAATAAAATAAATATAAATAATAAATAGAATTAATCAAATTAATAAAGATAGTTTTTAGCTGTTATAATTCAAAACTGATTTTTTAATTGTGAAATTAAAAAACTGTAACACTTGAATCTTCTGCGATAAAAAAGGTATTATTTCCTTTCAGTTTAAATAAACTGAAAGAGAGTTTTCAGTAAACATTAGTTTTTTCATAAGGTTTTTCTTTAGATTGACTTGTCACTTCCTTTCGGTACATAAATTTTATGAGTTTCTTTTCCTTACAAAAAATAATATTTATAGAAATATTAATAAATATTAGTTCATTATAAAAAATAAACTGTTCATTATAAACTGTTATTTAAAAGAAATGCTTCATCAAAAGCTATTTTAAATTTTATTTGGTAATCTTTGTTTCTAAAATGTGCCTGATAGGAGTTTTACAGAAGAATGGATGTGAACTTTTCTTGAGATGAAATTGCATTATTATGAACATTATTTTTTTCCTGAAATAATTAATCTGAATGTAAAATTTTTGGTAAACAGGCAAAACTAATGCTCAGCAAGGGACAGTGAGAGAAAATATTATAAATTACTATTATTAATAAAACTAAAAATACCTTGTAGAGATATAAATAACTAACAAAAACACTATTCCTTAAATAATATAGATTGGATTGACTGATTATCAAATTTTTCACTTGTACAACTCCCTAGGACAATAAACAGGCAAGCTCAACAACCAATAGTACCATTTACTTCAGGTTTGTTTGGAATACAAAAGTAGTACAAGTTAAAAATTATAATTTTAAAACATTACAGACAGAAGTTAATTTTATCAAATTATATCACTTTAAATATTTAAATTTAATCTGTAATATTACTGTTATTATATATTAATTATTATAATTTCTACTTTGATTGCAGGCATGATAATGATGAACATTATTTCTATTTGTTTCGTATAAGTTATCTTTGGTATATTGCTATTGGTTTTCTGATTACTATGTTTATTGGCACATTAGTCAGCATGTCATTTATTTTTACTGGTAATAAAGTTCCTGATTCAGAAGTGGATCCCGATTTGTTTAGTCCACCTGTTGCTGCATATTTAAGACGTAAAAAATTAAAACAAAATATGGAAACCGAGGTAGGTTTTAAAAAGGAAATTATTTTAATAAGGAAAGAAGAAAATAAATTCCATACAGATAATGTATTAAAGTTTAGTTAGTTAGTTATTAAAGGTCAGTTTATGTGGGACTGATGTAGAGATTACATAACGTCATAAATAGATAAGGTTGTTGTGGTCTCAACCTTAAAAGGTTGATTTCTTTGTTGCTGTTTTTTTTCTTTTTGATTATCATTCTGATCACCTCCTGAAAATAAAACCCTTTTGAAAAGGTAACAAATTCAACAAACTAAGAGCTTACAAAAAAATCTTATAACAAGTTTGCATTAATAATCGATTTCTTTATAGTTTTTGTTAGGAATGAAACAAATAAAAATGTTATGTTCACAAACAAATGGTATAAAAAACTATGAAAGCCAGAAATGAGGTGGTGCCAACATGCTTGTACTCGTATAAATAGTGGATTTTTCTTATATTTAAGAGTGAGCACAAATAAACATTTTTTATTCCCTTGTGATTGGTATCAGAAAAAGAAAGCTACAAGATAGGATAACTAGCATGTTTCCGCCCTTAATTTGTTTCACTGATATCTTTTCACAAAATTGCATCAAAGCAAAAACTTTAATGCACTAATGATTAATGAAGAGATAAAACACAAATCACCATTTCCATCACTTTGTTTCTTCAATAATTATTTTTTATAGACTCGAGTACAAATGAAAATTTTTTGTGTGCAAGTGGTGGCATTACAAAAGACCAAATTATGAGGGTGGCTTATCTAGCTTGTTGAAAGCTTTCCACCCTTGAAAAAATTGATTTGCTGATAACGTTTTCCATAATGTACACATGAATGAATATTTTTTGAGAATAGATTATTGAGATGGTTGAAAATTGGAATCAAAAGCAGGAAACAGATGATTTTCAGTGTTTTTGTTGAGCTTCATGCATGAATTTTGTGCATGTTGCTGGAATATGTTAAGTGCTGATGATTTTAATTTGATTTTTTTTCTTTGCGATTATAAACTTATCATTCATAAATTTAATAATTTTGTTTTTTATTGATATATGAGTATTCATAAATAATATCTGAGTGTGAGTGTGTGTGTGTGTACATGTGTACATAAAGATTTTATCGTTACCGAAAATTATTATTTTTGGAGGTATATGTTATGGCATCAAAAGTTAAGTTATTCCTGTTTAAAATAGTGTAGAACAGACTAGTAAAAAAAAAAAAAAAATTCATGACCTACTACAACAGAAAGAACAGAATTAATGACTGACAGTACTAAAATTTGTCATTCTAACTTTACATGTAATTATTTCAATTGTCTGGGGGATGATCCAGTCATGAGACTGTGAAAACAACTATAAGATATAATAATGGAAGAATACTAAAATTGGGCAAAAACCTGCAATTACCAAATTAAATCAATTATTATGTTTAAAAGAATATGATTGTAACTAATTTCTCAGATGCTTAATTAATATATTGTTTATGTGATATTTAATCCTTTTTTTTTTTTTTATATTAAATATGTACCTTCTCATTTTTAGATAAATGATGTGTATTCCAGTGGAAGAAGTGGTTCATTAAAATCAAATGATGACACTGCATATAATGGTAATTGACATTTCCATTATCTTTCAGAAATCTTCATCACAAATTATTTATATTTTACAATTTTACGTATAATTTTATTCTAATACTGTAAATTCATTTGGACAAAATATATTATTGAACAAAATTACTGTAATCTCAGTTTTTTTAACTGGTGCGTGTGATGCATAATTTATAGTGAATTCAAAAAATTGAATGAACATTATTTTTATGTGTTGTGTACTTATATATATACAGAGTGTATCAAGAAGGTAAAAGTGATACACATACCAAAACCAGTTTCTCATGTATTTAAGTGATAACAAGTACTGCTAAAACATGAATGTGTACATTTTCCATAATAATTCAAATATGAGCAGGAGATTCCTGTTGTATTTTTCTGTGATGAAGAAGGTAAATTATTTTTAAGTTGTAAGTGTGGAGTTATTGTAACATTAAAACTCTATAGGTTGACAGTCTATCTGCAGGCAACAGGGTTCATGTCGCATCTTTAGGTTGTATATAGGAGAATGATAGACAGTGGTTTATAAAAAGTAATTTGAATAGGTAGTTACAGACAGGTAGTGGCAGTGGGGAACTGTTTGAAAGAATAATACAACTAAACCTGTCATAACTCATATAAAGGTATTATGATCCAGATAAATATTGGCCATTTATAAATAAGCCTACAGATTGCTCACATATACAGCTTGTATTGGTTTTAACAAAAATGAATACCCATACTGCAGATTCTAACATAACAGGTACCTGTTATGTTTAAAAAAAAAAAACCCAAAAAGCTTATGAGGTAGAAAATAAGCCCACCATGTAACAACAAGGAAATATATTGGTTATCAGAACACAACCCTAATAACACTTATCCCTGAACCAATAGTTGAATTTAACCCTTGTTTCTTCTTCATTCACGCCATTCATTGTTTCTTCTTTTTGGGGACTGTAAGATTTTAAAAATTTTTAGAGAAATAAATAAGCAATATTAAAAACATCCACATAAATAGAAGCACAAAAACCAGCAATGTATAATGCTAAGCTTGGAATATAATTTATTATTTCATATAACAGTTATCATTGAAAAGTTAAGATGCAGCTCTTCAAAATTTTCTATCTATTGCCAATATTTTCAATGTGGTATACCCCCTACATCCTAACAATTTTTTTACATATTCCAAATGTTGCCTGCTTGCACAGTTTTTTCAATCTATCTGTCCCTCCAATATCAAAGCGACTATTCCTATTCCAGGATGTGTTAATATGTGGCCTATAAATCTGTCTCTTCTTTTAACTATATTTTTCCTAATGCTTCTTTCTTCATCAATTCGCCGATTCATTTGTCATTTTATCCACCCATCTAATTTTTAAAATTCTCCAATAGCACCACATGTTAAAAGCTTCTGATCGTTTTTTCTCAGGTACTTCAAT
The DNA here is from genome assembly GCA_010016005.3 of Zanna intricata. NCBI lineage: Eukaryota > Metazoa > Arthropoda > Insecta > Hemiptera > Fulgoridae > Zanna > Zanna intricata. The sequence continues at coordinate 22,010 of JAAAKQ030407219.1, forward strand.
CATCTAAGTTTCACTTCCATATAAAGCTATGCTCCAAACATATACTTTAAAAAATGTTTTCTTGACATTTAAATTAATTTTTGGTGTAAGCAAATTATATTTATGATTGAAAACTTGTTTTGCCTGTGCTATTTGGCATTTTATATCGGCTGCTGCTTCATCCATCTTTAGCAACTCTACTTCTCAAATAACAAAATTCTTCTATCTCTGTAGTCTTTTCTTTTATATTTTTATATTCAATGGTCCATCTACTTTATTTGTACTACATTTCATTTCTTTCATTTTGTTCTTATTTATTTTCCTGTAGTAGTTCTTGTGTAGTACTTCATCCATGCCATTCCCCGTTTCTTCTAAACTTTTTCACTCTCAGCTAGAATTACTATATCATTGGCAAATCGTAACATCTTTATCTTGTACTACTACTCCGGATCTAAATTGTTCTTTAACATCATTAACTGCTAATTCTATATAAAGATTAAAAAATAGCAGGGTTAGGAAACATCCTTATTGGACTCCCTTTTTTATTATGGCTTCTTTCTTGTTTTTTTATTATTACTGTTGTAGCTTGGTTCCTGTAAATGTTAGCAATTGTTCTTCTATCTCTATACTTAAATTCTAAATTTTTAAAAATGCTAAACATTTTATTCCAGTCTATGTTATCAAATGCCTTTTCTAAGTCTATAAATGCTAAGTATGTTAGTTTGTTTTTCTTTAAACTTCCTTCTACTTTTAATCTGAGCATTAAAATCGTTTCCCTGGTCCCTATACTTTTCTAAAAACCAAATTGATCTTCTCCTAAAACTTCTTTCACTCTCCTCTCAATTCTTCTGTACAGAATTCTATTAACAGTTTTGATACATGAGTAGTTAAGCTAATTGTTTTGTATTCTTCATATTTATCTGCTCCTGCCTTCTTTGGAATCCTGACAATAACACTCATTTTGAAGTTGATGGAACTTCCTCTTTTTGCATATATCCCTCAACTTTATTTGTACTACATTTCATTTCTTTCATTTTGTTCTTATTTATTATCCTATAGTAGTTGTTGTGTAATACACACCAGTTTGTATAATCTATCATCTCTTCCTCACTTGCACTGCACAGTAATTCTGCAAATATCTTGTCTATCCTTGGAGCCTTCTGTCATTCAAACCTTTTAATGCTATATAAAATTTAGGTCTCAGTATTGTATCTTCCTTTTCATCTTCTTCAACTTTCTTTATAAACCAGTTTCTAATTCATTTCCTCTAACTCTTCAGCATATTCTACCTACCTGTTAACCTTTTCTTTCGTGATCGGTGTCTTTATTTGGAGATGCTCTAAATCTATTTTACTAATAATAATTTCTCTTTCATTTTCTCTTTCTCCACTTCTGAACACTTTTCTTTAACTCACTCTTCTTTCTGTAATTTGCAGTTCCTTTTTATAGTATTTCTTAATTTTCAATAGTTCCTTTTGCCTTCTTCATCACTAGCGTTCTTACACTTTCTACATTCATCCTTCAGCTGCTGCAATGAATTCTCTAATATCAAAGGTTTTCTACCAGTTCTCTTTGTTCTGCCTAGGTTCACTTCTACCCATCGGGCTGGTCTAGTGGTTCCTGTAAATGTTATTACAATTAACGTAACATCACAAATCAGCTGATTTCGAAGTCGAGAGTTCTAAGGTTCAAATCCTAGTAAAGGTAGTTATTTTTATATGAATTTGAATACTAGATCGTGGATATTCATACACATCATCCTCATTCATCCTCTGAAGTAATACCTTACAGTAGTTCCGGATACTAAACAAATAAAGAGAGGTTCGCTTCTGCTGATTTAAGAATTTCATTTTTAACATTCTCCATTCTTCTTCTGTATTTTCTACCTTGTCATTTTTTTTTGACTTCTTGTCCTCCTTAAAAATCTTCTTTACCTTCTCTTCCTCAAACTACTTTAAATTCTACCAATTCGTCTAACACCTTTTCTTCAGGTTTTTAAACCTCAATGTCTGCTGCAAGATATGCTTGCAATCGATGAGTTAATTTATAAATCTTTGTTTAACCACAATATAATCTTATCTGATACCTTGCAGTATCACCAGGCTTTTTCCATGTGTACATTCTTCTATTATGATTTTTAAACTGGGTGTTGGCAATTACTAAATTATACTTCATTCAAAACTCTATAAGTCAGTCTTCTCTTTCATTCCTTTTGCGCAGCCTGTATTCATCCAAAATATTTCCTTCCTTGCCTTTTCCGATGCTTGTATTCCAATTTCCAACTATTAGGAGAATAATAAATCCTTTTTTCCTATCCGTATTAGAATGATTCCATCGAAAAGCTTTTTGAAATACTCTACTCTCTCCCCTATCTTCTTGTTCACTTAAGAAATCTACTCCTGCCTACCCTTTATTTGACGCTTTTAATTATTCTATAATCACCCGACCAATATTTGTTTTCCTCTTTCCATTGAACCTCGCTAATTCCTACCACATCCACATTTAACCAACCCATTTTCTTCTTAAAATTTTCTAACCAACTAACCTTTTTTAGACTTCTAACATTCCAAGTTCCAACTTATAGAATGTTATAATTTTTTAAATTTTTTATTAGGATGATGATCCCTTCCTTAGTAGTCCCCACCTGGAGATCCAAACGGGGGACTAATTTACCTCCAGAATATTTTACGAAGGAAAATTCATCCATCTTTGTAACATGAAAATGTAGAGAACTACATTTTTTTGGGAAAAAAAAATAGCTGTAATTTTCCATTACTATCAGCTATGCAGTACTCAGAAGATTAAGTAATGTTGATGTGATCATTTAAGTCCTCCTGACTTATGCTCTTAGCAACTAAAGAAAGAGCTGCTACTCTCTTTCAGGAATCATTCCTTAATCTGGTCTTCAACAAATACCTTTCTGATATGGTTGCAGTTTCGGTCCAGCTAATCTGTATCACTGAGTACTCAAGCCCCCTCTGTGTTCGGTGTTCTTTGGTGATTGGGTTTCAATTAACCACACTTCTCAGGAGTGGTCAACCTGAGATTGTACAAGACTACAC
>JAAAKQ030407441.1:0-46406 GCA_010016005.3 Zanna intricata
CCGCGTAGAGACGCTAAAGAAGAACTCTACAGAGAGTGGCAGAGCAGGTGGGATGCCACCAACAAAGGACCCTGAACAAAGAGGCTTATCCCAGAGTCCGAGAATGGGCCACCAGGAGGGGATTTGGGGAGGTGGGATATTACCTGACCCAATTCCTCTCTGGGCATGGAAATTATGCGGTATACTTACATAGATTTGGAAGAAAAGAGTCCCCGGAGTTTGATTACTATAGTGAGAATGATTCAACGGAGCACACAATCCACAATTGTGTCCGGTGGGAGCACACCAGGCGGTACACGGGGTTGACATGGCTCACCCCTGAAAATACCATAGAATACATGCTCCGAGGCAGGGGTCGATGGGGCGAGGTAAGTAACCTGGTCTCAAGGATCATGAAGTCCAAGGAAAAAGAAGGCATACTTAGGAAGGAGAATAATCAGCGACAGTAAAGGAGAACAGAATGGTCCGCCAGGTGACACGACAGGGAGTAGGGGAGCGATAATTGTATTTTTATTGTTCTACTGTGTGTATTGTTTCTCTTTGAATTATGTTTTTATTTAGATATATGTTTCCATTGTCCTTCATATTTTCTGATGTTCTATTTGATGTAAATGTACTCTTGTATTATTTTATATTCTGTATAGTGTAAAAAAAAAAAGAATTAATAAAAATAAAAACGAGATGTGTACTAGGGGGCGGATCGTGGCGAAGTGTAGGGCCAGGGAGGCAGCCCAATGGCTGAGGATACATTGGTCCGGGGCACACGCAAGAGTGCCCTTGGTAGGAGTACTTCCGAGGACGCATGGGGGCCCCTCGAGGGTTCAGAGGGTCGCGCACGGGGGAGAGGAGCCGGGTGTGTGCAACGCGCATCCGACTCTCATTAGGGACAGGTGTTAGGGACGGGATGGGTAGCTCCTCTGAGGAGGTTCTCCACAAGCGGAGGGTTGGGGGCCTTGAAGAACCAGGGGAGACCCCGATCGGGGGGGGTTCTTAAGTCACCCCAAGATAGGAAGGGGGCAGGATCTGTTGCTACGACACTCCGCGGCGACTGAGTTATGCCTAACGGCGGGTCCAGTTGCCCCGGCGGTTTAAAAAAAATAATCAGGTTTAAATAAGGTGATCATATTTTATCTACCTATGTTATGGAAAGTCATCTCTCATTTAAATTCTAAAACAAATGTAATCATCAAATCCACGTATTTTTATGGATACGTCGATAACATTACAATACTACGAAAGGGAACATCACTGAAAGCCGAGCTTTTTCAGTGTATTAAAATAAAAGAAAGAATAAGACTCAACAAAATTCGGACTCCTTAAAAAATACTACTGGTAAAAAATGTGAAGTAGTTACGAAACTTCATTCCTAAATACCAATTTTAAAAATTAAAACTTACTTGAACAAAGTATGTATGTCCTGAAATAAATATTACTTACGGTAAAGTTTAGCGTGGAAGGTTTGAAAAGATTAGAAGTAACAGTAAAACATCATTATGTGTGATGCTCTACAATAATTTTGAATTACAAACAGAATTTTACTGAAACATTTTAGGCTATTCTATGAATCACGGTGAAGAAAAAAGTAGCTAGAAATGATAAAAAAATCGGACTAATATATATCATGGCACATCGAGATCACCGATGCCAACTGCTGTATTTTTTAGTTGGTTTTACATTATTCCTGGTAATTTCAGAGGCAAAATTAGTCGAATTATATTCATTTCTTGGTTAATATCTAACCATTAATTATAAATAATTATTTTTAAAGAAATAGCCGATCTCCGTGGTGGAGTAGTAGCGTCTCGGTCTTTCATCCGGGGTTTCTGGGTTAATACTCCAGTCAGAGAGCATGGTATTTTTTATACGATACAAAATTCCATTTATATATTCTCACTTTCAAGCTTTAAAAAGCTTCTGTGGTGAATTAATTCATCAAGCGAAAAAGAAAAATTAATGGCCTTTGTAATATGAAAATATTTAAAAATACTGAAATTATTTAGAAATCAGATGTTTAGAGGTAGAATCTTACATTTTTTTTTTATTCTATAATACATTTTTTTTCGAAAATTGAATCTAAATGAACACAGAATACTTATCAGAAAACAATAAAACTTTTGTGACATACAGAAATCCATTACGATTGCGAGTAAAATTCTGACTGATGTGATTTCTGGAATAAAACTGATCAAGTCTTTCAACGTACCGATGTAATCGTAAGTTATAAAAGGAAAGCAGAGTAGTAATATTTAATTCCGAAATGATAGGCTCATACAACTCCCTAAAGAATGCTTTCATCATCATCGATTATAACATATATTTTTTTTACAGCTGGTAATTTTATCTCTCAAATCGAATCATCTCAAAGTTTCTGCAGATTTTTAAAAGATCATTCTTTCAACTTTCATTTTGCTACAATTTATTTTTTCTGAATAGATAACTTTTCTTATAAACAAAAAATTTATTTTTTTATAATAAGATTTCATTTAAATTGAAAAAGCCGTGACTTACAATCAAGTGATCTTGTATGAATATTTTGCATCTGAAGATTTCTATTAGTATTTTAATCTGTATTATTTTAAACTTTTTTTATTGAAATATCCTCTACAATGATGTCTTACTTGCTCTATCATACGTTTTATTTTTTCTATCAAGATGTATATCAATATTTTGAAAAATTTATCTTTGAATGTTTACTAAACAAATTACTTAATTTTATCTATATAATTCTAAAATTAAAAAATTAAAATTTTAAATTCTATTTTAAATTTTAAAATATGTTTTTTAATTACTCCTAAAAGATCATCCCAAACAAAAATAATTTATTACTAAAATCATAAAGTCAAAAACACAGTTATAATGAATCATGCACGCTAATAATATGAAGTAATATTAAGTGTTACTAAGAGAAAAAATTTCATTTGAAACTCCAGGGCGAAGTACCAATTTCTTTAGCCTCAAATTATACATTAAAATAACTTGAAAAAAATTTCTTATGTTGGTTCAAAATTTACTACCCAATACATGGGATGAACAAAATTAGCACTATAATTTTAATAGATTAGCAGTAAATTAGACAAATCTTAATAATTTAAATGTTTACAAAATTTAACTTTAAAAATCGAAATGAATTAAGTTTTTTAATTAATTAAAATTAATTTTAATTTTTTAAATATATAAAATGACCTATGAAAAAAACCTCATAGTGATGATTTTAATATTCTCAGTTTCGTAAAAACTGATCCAGAAAGGGATAAATATGAATATTGAGATTTTACCAACCTGCCTAAAATAACATAATTATTTATTTATGTTAAACATATAACATAAATTATTTTCGATTGAGATCCAATCGCAATAAATCACCTTTTTATAAGAAGATATGAATTCTATAGCTGTTAAATTCTAAACAACTATAGACTATCTGAAAATCAACGAAAAATTCGTTTTTTACTTAAAAAAAAAAATTCATCTGGATATGCTACACGGTAGATAAACCGAGATATGATCATACTGATAATTATAAAACAATTAAAAATTCACCGTCATATACTCGTATAAAAGAAGACTAAAAACAAAGTTAAACATGCATTACTAGGCAAAATAAAGATTATTTATCTAAAGTTATCACAATTTCTATTAACACCATAAAAAAAATGCATTTATCATAAAATAAAATAAATTCATACCACATTACTATACTTATAAGTTATGTGACTTTGTGGAAATTTAAATCTTCTTTACTTGCTGTAATATATATTATTATAGCTGCTCGTGGGTGTTATGAGAACTATGGCAATTGTGAAATTTTTCTGCCGTGTTCAGTAAAATGTCTAATATTATTAATTTTTTAGTTATTAAATTTGATTAATGTACGCATCAATTTTTATTTCTAATTATTAAATTTACAGTTATTACAATGAAAACTAATTTATCATAATATTTGTATAATAGCCTATACGTATTCGACATACACTTCATAAATTATATTTTAATTTCCAAAAAACATTTATATAAAACAAATAGCAATTATAAAATTAATAATTTAATATAAAATACATTATAACGAGTATAATAATTAAATGTTTATTTCAACATTTAAATATTTGTTTTTAAAAATCAGTTAATTTATTATTTACACTTATATATGTACTAATACATATGTGCAGGAGAAATGTAACAGAATTGATATATATATATATATATAAAACACCAATTTCTAGATTTTAGACATTCTAAATAGTTTCTTCTTTTTGGGCTTAATGATATCACCACATAACCTTATAGCTTGTGCGTGGAATATGTGAAAATGGAAAACGGATTTTTGAATTTTTGTTGAAATCCGACTATTTTTTTAATTTCTTAGTAACAAACGAAGATTTCAACTTCATGTTTGGTGTGTGTAATCTTCATATGAATATCAAAAATTATTTTCTAGATTTTCTGAAATATGATCTTAAAAGGAGAGAGGAAAGATAAACAAATTTTGAAACATGATTGCAAATTTTCTCCGTTTCCAACTGCAATAAACAAGAAAATTTGGGGTTACAAATTCTCTTCAGTTAATTATTTAAAAACAGTTTTCATTTTTTTTAATTTCGATTTTTTAAGGAGTGCGCCTTGTAGAACGAGGGGCTCAACCACACAGTCAGTGTTACTGTAAATGTGACACGACTGGCTGCACCTGTCTCCGGTTATTTGACAGAAAAAAAATAAAATTAAAAAGTATGACCGCAAGTAACCATGTAGAGTAGAGCGAGCGAAGCCGCGACCGGGATTCAAATATGTATATAGTAAATATACCTTGTAAGTATGTGAATATATACGTGCACACACATCCATAATAAATATTTAATAACTGATTATTCAGTAACAAAACCTTAGTTTAAAGAAAAATAATTTATTTAATATAAACTTATTTTACTTTTCTTTAAAAAAAAAAATTATAAGCTTAACAAACTGTTTGCTGACTGCTGATAAACAATAAAAAAAAATGTTATGGATAAAAAACGTCCTTTCAACTAGTAAAAATGATAGTTAATGTAAGTTGAAATTTGACAAGTTTAGTATTTTTTTTAAACATGAAAAAATAAAATAAAAAAATAAAAAGTTATTGATTTACATATTAAATAAAGTATAAAAAAAAAAATTGTAAAATGGACTCAATCCAATGTACTATGACTATGAAAAGTAAATGTTTAAAACATTGAAAAATTCCCGTAGCAGTTATTCGTCGGTTAACTTGATGAAATAAATTTTATTAAGCATTTTAGATAAAATGCTTCGCAATAAAACCCAGAATTTTTGTATCTTTAACCCATTAGATTTTAGGGGTGGTAAGAAGTTAAAAAAAAGTAATATAACCGACCAATCTTAAGAATTTTTTTTCTATTTAAATGATAAAACAGAAACAAGGAATCTTGGATTCTTCAATTTTTAAAGGTCATAAAATTAATCCAGAAAAATAATTAACTCAACTACTGTTTCTACTGCAGATACTTTTCTGAAAGAGCTATGATGTATTTTTGCCAAATTATCTTACCATATTATTATTAGCTAGCCAAATAAGCTTCTACCATTTTATTTTTTAGTATATTTATGCAATCTGCAGCGTGTCTATCATCCATTGTACATTCCCTGTTTACTTAAGACCCAATGATAAGAAATAGTTGATGAGGTTAAGTTCTTATTTTTTTCACGTATAAGTTGTCATGATTGGCCAGACCCAGCGATTATAGCTCGAATATTGTTATTTTTTTTCATATTCTTGTAATTTGTAAATCTTTATATTAAAAGAATTATTATCTATCACCATTTTAAAAAGTCTCTGGAGGTTTTAAAGACAAGTTTTTTTTCATAACGATACTTTATTTTGTGCATGTAACGTTTCGTATAATCTAAGTTTTGTGTTTCTATTTAAATTTTAGGTCTTAGAAATTAATATAAAAGAAAAAGTGATTTTACTAACGTAGGAATGGTTAATTCTAGGAGTAAAATCAATTTTGACTGAATTTAAAATATACAATCCCAAATCATTATCATCAAAGCATAGTAGTCGATGCCCGTATAATCCCTAAATAAAAATAAAAATTTATCATCAAAGCAGAAATCACTGAATAAACGTTTAAGTATATCTTCAAGAAAACTGAAGATTTTATTTATAAAAAAAGTTGTAAACACCGTTTTTTTTTTTGTATTAATAACCACGTTGAACATTCTGAAAAACATTTTTTTTTTTAATATGATTCATACATTTCATGAAATAAAAAAAATACTTGTATGAAATAAATGAAAAATAAGTATGAAACTACGAAAGTAAGCAATTAATATTTAGAACACGTTACACGTTTTTATTCGTTTTGTACGTTAGAATGGTTACCAAAGTGATAATTGCACGTATTGGCTAGGAAAGCCTTTGCATTAGGGTAGGAAGATGGCTGAAGCACGAACATGGAGTAGGGCCGAACAGTTAATTACTCGGTTCTAGACAGCGAAGTCCGTATATCATAATCCCTCATTATACTGCACATACACATGCGTGTTCACCCAAAATATACTGTTCTCTGTATATTTAAACCTTTCTCTTGACCTAACTGTCCGCTTCGTTTTTATAATAAATGAACGTATAAAATAATGGTTTATTTTATTATTTTTTATAAAAAAAAGACCTACAGAATATTTTTCTTCGTAATTTGCTACGTTGTCCTACTAAATAAAAACTGATTTTTTCTTTTACTTATAACGTTTTATTAAACATTAAAACTAACATCGTGTGCTTAAATGCGTGAGGTTACCAAAGTTCATTTCTTTATTTATTATAAAAATGTAAAATATTTTACCATTAAAAAATTTCATCGTTGTTAAAAAAAACTTAAATTTTGTTATTTATAACTTTTAAAGTTCTAATGTTTGAAGGTGCAAACTCCCTAAAAATATTATTTAGCGTAATCACAAAATGCTGATGACCAGAATAATCTTCTACTCAAATCTCAACATGGTAACATTAGAATAAAGGTCTATTCATTATAAATTTACGGTATTTTATGTTTTTTTATTAAATGAATTCATAAAAGGAGATGGTTTTTAGTTAAAACTAAAATGCATTTATTGAATTTTTAATTTGAGGTCTTATCACGATCAAGTGAACCAATTTCAATGATTATTCTAGTTTTTTGTAGAATAATTCTCTGGTAGTCTCGTAGTAAGTTTTTTCGTGTAATACAAGTAGACCATTTATTTTTTCGTTGTAGTTAAATTTGACTGCCATAACATAATGATATATAGGATGAAGTTTATCTGATATTCAACGTTTTTCAAGTGAGCTTCGAAGTGAATTTATTGATAACTTGTAAAAGAATAATATGTATTTCAGATAGACAGACAATATGTACTTCAATTTCGTTGTTAATTCATGTTGTTTCTTTGCATTGATTTGCTTATCTTCATTAAGATATTGCTTTCTTGCCTAATGAGTTTCTTGTAAACTACTTTCTCACACAACCACTGTTTTATATAATCCTGTTGTTTTATTTAAATATAAGTAAAGCCTAAATATAATTAATTAAAAACTCTTAAAAAAAGTAAGTAAATCTGAAAAATAACAATATTCAATTTTTGAAGTCCGTGTAAAATTAAGGGTTGGTAAATTGCGGGTAATTTTTGTTTTTAATTTACCACTGAGTTGATAAAAAGTTAATTTTATGCATATTTAAATAATATTATTTTGCGTTTTAATGATTTTTTTAAAGTTACTTTTATTATTCTAAAAATTGTTTCATAACCTGCTGATACTGCCATTCGCTATCTTTCAATAAGGCTTAATATCAGTGCAGTGATTATCTACAGAGTCCTTTCTTCTTCATATATAAAAATTAACATCATTTCATAAATAATTAGGTTAGATAATAACCATTATTATGTTTAGGTTAAATAATAATATTAGTTTCAGGTTTGTGGTTTAAAATGTTTCAGTCTAATCGTACTTCAGAAAATTTTATTAAAAAATCTTAAGACTTTTATATTTTCTATCTTTAAATTGCATTTGTCACGAATTTCTTTAGGCACACTTTAATTTTGTATTTAGATAATAAATATTCATCTCAATTTTCTAATAATAGTTTTTTATTCTTAGAAAATACTAAAAATTAATCACTATTTTATACAAACTATATAAAATAAATTTACGTATGTTTTTTTATTTCTTTTACTAACACTATCGCCAGTCATTGTATGGAGATAACACATGCATTAACTAGCGTGAACCATAAATTCATTCTTCAAAGTCGATCTGCTTGAGTTATTTACTGCCCCAATATCGTTCTGTATGTCTTATATATCCACTCACTTCTTCATAGATTTTCCCTTTTCAATTTCTTTCTTTACTTCTTTTCTTTGCCTACAATGCAATTTCTTTAATCTTTGTGTTTTATCCTTTTGCTACGGTAGCTGACATAAGACTAGACTTGATATAGTAACGTCGCCGTATATCATAGAAGCACATACATCATCCGTATACTTGATAATATACAAAATTCCATTTACGAAAAACCACAAAAAGTGGTTTTAACAAACATTCTGTGACGTACCCTAGTCTAATATTCTAGTAAAAAAAAAATACTAGCATTTTTTCGGTATTATTTTTTTGAACTTTATGTTTTAATATACATATGCATTGTATCTCAAGAAAATATCACTACGAACGTTTCATTTTATCGTGCGATAAATCATGCTGATATGTTATTTTTGTATTGTATAATAAATACTGAATATATCATAGATTTATGTAACAGCTTGACAATTTCCTCACGTAAGTTTTATATACGTAGTTAATAAATTGCCTAGTGAATTACATTCTAACAGCATAATATAATTATTTATAAAAATTAATTTCTCAATTTACTCACTGCTTAATATTTCCCCCCTTTTTTCTTCAATTTTGTCCATCAGTAATCAAGATTGTGAAACATGCTACTTTAATTTTTTAACTATGTTTTTAATATATTTTTATTTTTGTACTTTATTAGGAATCGCGGAGATTTCTACCAATGCTCTTAAGATAAAGAAAAATAAAGGTAGAGAAGATATAAGGACATATATATTTTTTATTTATCCAGGATTATTTCTTTAAAAATTGGTTATAATTCAAAAACTTGATAGATTTTTAAACCTCAGAATAGTAATAGTTTTATCTTTGTAGGAGGAATAACTAAGAAATCGATCCGAGTACAAGGAAAGGTATAAAACGAATACCGTTTCATACATTCTGAAATTTACAAAAAAAGTTTAGGGTTTTAGCAACTAAAGTAATGAAATCTGTTGAACTATTATTATATAATGGGGTAATTATTACAATTCCTCAACAGTCAGTAGTGTAGATTTTAAAAAACCTCTGTTTTTATAAGTTCGTTGGATCAACCATATTTACAGTAATTTTATATTCAAAATAAACAAAATAATTGTGATAAATATTTACTTAATTATAAAGCTAACCTTTACTTAAATTAATTATAAAGCAGCCTTTCACTTAAGATTCAGGCAAAAAGAATACATTAATATATGATAAAATGTCGCCAAATTTCAAAAATTACAATTACTTATCTACTCTACATTTTTAAAAGCTTCTCTAACTTTTAAATTGAGTGTTTGAAATTTGATTTGGAAAATTTTATTGTTCTAACAATTTTCTTAGATACACAATCCTTGAAAACTAGGTGTTTCCATGTACTATTATTTGATCAGTTTTCTCGTTATTATTTCACGTCCGGGAAAAAAAAAAGAAGACACCAGTCGTACACTAGATTCATTTTTGTGGTACGGTTAATCTTATGCTGAGTACTATTTTTGTTCAACTCTAAACATGTATTATAAAACAAAAATCATTAATATTTGCTTAAACTGGTAGAAAGTATATTATTTAATTTTCATATAAAGGCCAAAACTGAAATTTCCATTGTTATTGTTAAACAATCTATTAATTTTAATTAAAATATTGATACACTACAAACAAAAAATAATAATTTATACAGTGATCTTACTAGTAGGCTAATTTTGAAAAATACTGAAATATTAATTTGAAATAAATTTAAAAAAAGTGTACAATAAATAACAATTTCTATACCATACATTTTATTGGATAATATAAAAGAAATTAGAAAATGTCATTCAGCATAATGATTATTTAATGTTCTCTGACAGTTGATTTGACCTCCCTCAGGGCTTTTCACAGATGGAACCAACAAACAACACAATCGATGACTATTTCCCATGTGTGATCATGTCCTTTGACAGCTACTATCAAGGAACTCTCATCTCCAGACATTATCTCTATACATTACCCAAATAGGCAATAACTGAACCAGTAACGACAGGATTACGAATCTCATGATAACTAACCAATTACCATGAGATTCATAATTGCTATAAATTACGGTTACCGTTAGAAACACTACCTCTGATCATTAACATCTGTAAGTCAGATCCTTTAAATGGGGGGGGGGGTAACACCAATAATAAAGACTAGGACAGATAATGAAAAACAATAAATTAATATATTTTTTCATCGAAAAATACTCAACCCTTTACAATCAGCGATTGTCTACGTCCACTAAGAAAAAAAAAAAACAATTCTTTTTAGAAACTAATTCTGTCATTTAGTATTACGAAAATAATTTACTTTATTTGTGTTTTAATTACGGATTTTTCACTGATTTAATTATCATACAAGATCTCTTTCATTGTGAGTACAATATTCAAAAAAATATTTTTTCGTAATTATGTAAACTTAATTATTACATAAATAACAAACGTCACTTAACATAGAAAAATAAATAAAACTTCATAAGAAAATGGGACGCTAGCTATCAGTCAAATTAAGTACCAAACAACTGTATTCCTTCTGCAGTTTTCAAAGAAGAAAACTTATAAAACAATTAAGTTACCGAGGTTTGTGGGAGAACAAACTTACGAGACTTGATTCTGGACAAAGTTAGAATTAAACCACACAAGAACACACAGTACCGACCGTTCTGACTTAGAGAACGACTTACGACCCGAATGTCACCGTCATTTCGTGCAAAGTTCTATTCGTGTTCAGAATAACATTCAGTGCAATACTCATTAAACTACAAATGAACTTTCAAAATCTTTTAGCCGGTGACCAATATTTTTTATTATACTTAAATATTTTGACAACATGACAAATGTTAATGTAATTACTCCACTGCATAATAAAAAAAAAATAAATTAACAGCTAATTTAGTAGTAAGGCTTTAATTTTTAATTAAAAAAAAAAATTCTCATTTTTTACCCTATTCAGTAGAACATCGTACATTGTATATAACGCATTCTTTCTTCATAGAAGTATCTGTTTCATCGTTTTTTATACTTGTATTCCTATAAAGAATACACTAATCAGAATTAATTTCTCTCAAGTAATATTTTTATCATATAGCAATCAATCTCTGTGGTGTACAGAATAAATTACTATTATTCGGGTTGAATATCCCCAAATTTCGGTGGTCTTATTTGTTTGTTCACGTAAGACATGTTTTTCTAGCATTAAATGGAAGAAATATATGCTAAATTTTACTTTTAAATAATTCTGATACCAACTTGCAAAAGGATAAATTATTAAAAAGTTTGAGCGTATAAAAAACCCATATTATAAACACCGGTTTGCATTACACCATAGACACAATTTTATCGATAAATTTTTAGTTACATAGTTTTTTAAATTCAAAAATTCCAGTACTGACATCCAAATTAATAATGATTAGAGGAAAATTAAATTCAAAGTGATAAATTTTTAATAATCTTTCTCAAAATTACGAAACACGTAACCTTACGACTATTTAGTCTTTCTGTTTGTTTCCGATAACCTTGAAACTACTGAACGAATCATTACGAAATGATAACTGTAGCTTCTTTTGACCCCCGAAACGTATAACACAGTTCAAACCTTAGCAATCTCACTTCTACATAATTATAAAAAAATAAAATGTGTAAATATCAATAACCTGGAACTTCTTTAACTAAATTTAATGTCCTTATATATAAAAGATTCATTTGTATTATTAACCTAAAACAGATTACTTTGATAATAAAATTAATGGGAATAACGACTATTTACATTTTTAAGAAAGTTTTGAGTGTATGAGATATATTGAATTTCGATATCATTATTGACTTTACGGAAAGCTATGTATTTTATTTTATTTAACGTCGTCTAATCTGACAGCTACCCGCGAAAACTCATCCTCACGCTAGTGTAGTAGCACTCTGTAAATTTTTATAAGATGAACTAAGAAGTTCCACCAAAGTAAGCCAAACAAATCATTAGCATAGATTCGACTTTCAATTTAGTATTAATATTTTAATAACGCCTAAGTCGGCGAGATCACACAGAAAGAAATTCTAGGGCAACTAGAATTTATGATTGTACACAACTTGAATTACGTAAGAACGTTCTCAAAGAGCAATGTATATCTTGGCTCAAAATTGAGTTCAATCTTCGAAAAATATGTTAGGTTTAAATCAGCTTTTGATAATCACTTTGAAGTTGACTTTATGAGTTTGAAAGATATTCAAATAGGTAACACGACTAAATTTTGTAACCACTGCAATCTGAACAATGAAATAATAAAATTTTTTAACTTTGAAGTGTGGGAACACACACATCAAACTGAACAAACTTAAATATCATAAAAAAAAAATTATTTTGGGAATACATCTAAACATTTCTTACGAGACTTGATTCTGGACAAAGTTAGAATTAAACCAAAAACACAGTATGGACTGTTCTGACTTAGAGAACGATTTATGACCCGAATATCACCGTCATTTCGTGCAAAGTTCTATTCGTGTTCAGAATAACATTCAGTGCAATACTCATTAAACTAACACTATAAATAAATTTTAAAGTGTATAAAGAGAATTTTAAAGACAATAAAGTACGTTTTTAAAATTACATCTTTTGGAGCAAAAGAGAAGGGAATTTGATGCCTTTTTTTAAAATAACGGCCAAGTTTTTCAATTGATTGGCAGTTTAATCCCCTGAATCCAGAAATATTCCCCAATTATTACAAACCAATAAAGTAGCTCGATGAAATATAAACCGGATCTTGAAACGGGAACTCGTGAATTAATGTAAAAATTTTGCAAGAAAGTAAAGATCTAATACAAAGTTTCTAGTATAATATTGAGTCGAGATCTATTACTGAATTAAAAATTGTGAAATTAATTATTCACGCTGAACGGAATATGGTAGGTGAACGGATTATGGTAGGCCTGTATAATGAACCTACAATTGATGTAATGGCAGTATTATTAGTGAATGAAGACAAAGGTTCAAAGGATATTTGTTACATAGTTACGATAGTCAATTATAACGTGCTTTTGATGTTCATTGTTCTTTCAATCTGTTATAATAGACTATGTTGTTTATAAAAGGAAAAGACGTATATTAAATCAGTATCCGACACCAGAATAATACTAATCTGACAAAAAAAATTTCTTGCTTACAACTTTTATGACTACCATTTTATGTCAGAAAAAACAGTTTGAATTACCTACATTGTTACAGAAATTTATTTAACCAGTACAGTGCTGATATGAAGGGCGAAAAGATTTCTGAATGACTGGATTTCATATGCCAGAATCAAATGAAATTAAATGTCGAAAAATATACATATCTGCAAAATGCAGCTAATAATGTGCCAATTTTAATGCAGTTAACATTAGTCACAAGTGATTCTCCCTTAAACATTTACAGGTTTATCATGTTATATACTATGAGAAAACTCTAGATGCTATTATATGTTTATGTAGAGAAGGTCATACTAATTTTTTTTGTCACTTTTACATGTAACCTAGACTGCCTGAAATAAAGATGAACTATTCAGGAATGAAAACTACATTCAGTAGAGATGACATTATTTCCAGTGATTTTTTACCTAAAGCTAAAAGAATTTACTATGAAACTCTTACAAAAAAAATATATGTTTAATCCAGCTGAATGTTACGTGAGTCTTTAATTTAAAGTGAGGTTTACCTTACTTTCATATATTTTTATGATTACAAATAATGATTCAACTGGGTGAGATAGAAAGAATCATCACTGCTGAATTTTAGAATAAAGAGCAAGATCCTTTACTTATTGATATTGCATGTAAAAATATGATTTATAGCCCTTGCAGAGAATTCAATATGACATCACTGTGCGTAAAAAGTGGCAGGTATTCTAAAAATCACTTCGCAATTTTGTAAGAGATATCCAGAGTGAGAATGATAGTTTTCCAACCTATCAATGCAAATTTCCTGAAGATGGAGGATATGCTGCTACTGTAATATGGTACAAAGGTACAAATAGATAATTGTTAGGTTATAATGTATTGCCAACATTATCAGGATGATTTGGTGGTCACATAAATGCTGAGTACTATTACTTAGTTCAAGGAATTAAATAGATTTTCAAGCATGTAAACAACGAATCTGATTAACCAATGTTTTCTATTCACAATGAAAAGAACTAGGTAAAAAATTATTTACATACATACAAGATCGTTACATACATATATCAGAAGAAGTTTGCTGATTTTTCAATATTTCTATTCATGAAAGATATCCAGCTGTAATCCATTTCCATATATCTTGAGTATACTTAATGAGTTGACTTCACTGAAAATAATATTCAACAAGTCATTGACAATCTACAAAAACAACATTGACTGCATTTTTTACATTAGATAATTTGATGCATTCATCAGAGATTTTTCTAGAACACTTTTAGCTAGAAATTCTGTAATTTGAAGGTGTTAACCTAGCCTAACAATAAATTTTCTAGAAGAAATCATGGGCAGGATGTTGAAGGCCATCCTGGAATAAAAAGGATATAGCACTTAATAGAGTTGAAAGTATTCATCCTAATCATACTTACCATTTCCACTTGAGGATATTTTTACATCTCAGGCTTCATCTAAAAGTTAGAAGACCATTAATACTACATTCAAAGCTGCTTGTAATGCACACTTTAGTTGAAAAATGATGATCGTTGGAGTGATAGTGTTGCTGATGACAGTATATCACAAACTGTCTCAAAAATGAGAAATTTGTTTGCTATGATTCTAGTTTTCTGTCATCTATTTGAGTCTGTAACTTTATGGAAAACGTTTCAAAAAAATTTTGTGAAGATATTCTTCATTGAGAACACATTCGATGTGATAACATGGAATTAATTATTCTGAAGAATGCAGTTAATGTGATAACATGGAATTAATTATTTTGAAGAAATGTTTAATTACGATTTCACTGAAGTAGAGGATAAAATCTATTTCTGGAAACATTTGACTGAATTTGGATTAACTTCACCAATTTGGAGTGAACAAGCATCTGATAATTTTTACAAATTTCATCTTTAAGATCTTCGTGATAAGAATGAATTAAATAATTTTTTACAAGTAAATCTACATTAGTCGATGATCAAAGATATACATTCTATGTTATTGATAGTGTAACCAACAATCAGAACTGGAAAATTTTTTTATTCAATTTATTTTTGACTCAAATAAGATATACAGAGAGTATGGCAATGGCTGCAGCATTGTCAGGTATTGCAGTATCCTTCTCAGTTGAGATAGACCGCCTATTCCTCTTTCAAATCATTATTTAATCTATTTTACAAAGGAGAATCAGTTTGTCCAGTTCACAAAAATGACTGATTCCCTTGGAAAAATTCTTCAAGAAATATAATTCACAACATGGGATGAGTGTATAATGAGTTATGGGGCTCATATTGAAGCCACTGATCAAACTTTACAAAATCTTAAATAGAATCAAAAAATTTATGGGTGGCATAACCTTCTTTTGACTTAAGATTTCAGACAGGATTTACCAATTATTCCAAAAGGTACACAGGCTATTATTATAAAAGCATATCCAAAATCTTCCCTTTTTTTGTAATAATATTGAAAACATCAATTTATACACAAACATCAGAGCTGTTCTTCGAAAGGAAACCCTGAAGTTCCAATACAATCATTAAAAATTTATGATTGAATTATAGGGAATGGCAATGGTTGTATAACTATCAATCAATAGATAGGCAAGTTTGTTAGTACATTCTGTAATTTTTTATCGGATAATTCATATTTATTGAATAAATGGTGTCTTTTGTGTGAAAGGACAATAATTTTGAAAAAGAATATGAAGAAGAAATAAATAACAATAATCTTGAAAAATTTGGCAGTATTTACCATGAATATCTATTTATTGATACAGTATTAAATCACTGATGATGCAGTCCATCATCTACATGAGTTTCTTAATGCTCTCAATCCAACAGTATTTTCACCTCGTGCACTGAAATTTAAATTTAATTCTCTAATTATGACATTACATAACCTTAAACCACTCAATCTGTGTAATGGTACCAGAATACAAATCAGAGCTAAGTTTAACAATTTCATTGAAGCTATAATTGTTTCTGGGCTAGTGACAAGAGAAGTTATATTTGTTCCTCAAATCTCTATGATCCCTACAAATCTTTCATTTCAATTTAATACCTACAAATCCCTGTCAAAGTTTCTTTTTCAAATACTATTAACAAGTTTCAAGGCCAAACTTTCAATCATACTGGAGTGGATCTCCATTCATAATGTTTCTCTCATGCACAATTATATATAGAAATTTCCAGAATTATAAGTTCTGACTATCAAATAATTTTGATACCAATGGGTGACAAGACAAAAAAAAAATTTTCTTACAAGTTTTGTTGTTCTCATCATATTTTACAGAATTATATTTTACTTAAAATTTATTTTAAAAAAAATATATATATATATATAATATGATCAATAATTGAAAGAAAGCATGTGAAATATATATAATACTAATCTTTGGTATTTTAATTAAAAAATTAAAACCAACTGTAAAAAAAATTATTAGGCAGTAGTCGAATAACTGGAAGTAGGTTGGGTAAATTGAATATATCTTATGCTGAGGTTAAAAAGCAAGATTTTACTTATTTGTTCTTGCCTTGTAATAATGGTTATTTATTACATTTTCTAAGTAACTATCAATTTTCTGCTAAGGTATTAAAGCATAGAAATGTAATTTCTATTACTTCAGTTGTTAATATTTACCATTACTTGACAACTAAATTAAAATATTTTAATTTTAGAAGAATAGAGGAGGTTCAACCTTATCTAATTTGTACAACAGTACATGCAGTAATAATACTCATTTTAATGTCCAGTCAAAGTAAGACTCTTCTAATTAAATATAGAATACAAACTTAAAACTCAATAGATTTTTGAAATAAAAATTTAAATATAGATTTGTGTGATAAGGATAAATATTTGAAAGACTACAGATGTATATATCAAGTGTATGAATATACACGGTTCTTAACATTAGGACCAAAGCGGAAATAAGGAAGTTATTTCTTATGAAGAAAGAATTAACAAATAAGGACTCCAGGAAACCATAATAATTAACCAATAAAGGCTGTGAGAAACA
The DNA here is from genome assembly GCA_010016005.3 of Zanna intricata. Classification (NCBI taxonomy): domain Eukaryota; kingdom Metazoa; phylum Arthropoda; class Insecta; order Hemiptera; family Fulgoridae; genus Zanna; species Zanna intricata. The sequence goes on from JAAAKQ030407441.1 coordinate 17,509, forward strand.
TTCCAGAATGTTTGTGTAAAATTCCAGTGATGTAAATTAAATAATTTAACAATTACCAGATTGAATTAAGATAACAAATATTAACAGTTTACTCTTTTTTTTAGTAAAAACTAAATTATAAAATTAATTAATAACATGATAAAATTTTTGGCTTTTTGCTTCTTTGATTTATTTTTTTTGTTAAATATTTTTTATTATTTATAAAATTTGTATTTAATTTTAAGAAACATTTATTTTTAATATTTTAAAAACTGGATTAATTCTCATATTTTCTAATTTGACTCCAATTAGTGCTATTTATTGATTTTTTCTTTTCATGATTTTATTTTTGTTTATTATTTCACTGCAAATTTTAGAATAGTGACTATCATAATGTACTACAAAGGTTGTTGTACTAATACACAAAATAAGGAGATAATGAATTATTTAGATTAGTTATTACTAATAAGTAATAAACATTGTTAATAAACCTTTTTTAAAGTGATAAGATTTCACTTTTTCTAAAGATTAATTAGTTTTTAAATGATGTTAGTAATTTGCATTAGTTACAAAACTTATATCGCACTAAGAATCTTGTTTAAATTTTTCAGTTTAATTGATTTGATAATGTTGTTTATTGACATTTGTGCATTGATGATTACTACTGTTTGTATTGCTTTACTGAAGAAAAGCTGTCAACATAATATACTAGAGTTTGCAATCAGGACAGAAAGTAAGAGGTGAACATGAGGATGTGACATAAATTTCTAATTATCTGTATAATACAAGAGAAAGATTAAAAAAAGATGCATGGCTGATCAGACTCCAACACTGATAATGGATGATGTACTACTAGTAACATCAGTAAATATACCATTGGAGAAAATAAAAAAAGTGAAGAAACTAAATAAATGGGATCTGGGGAAAGAATTGGAAAGCAGACAAACAGAAAACAATAGCACAAATGAATTTTTTCTGAATATTACTATAACATAACAATAGCAGCAGAATAAACAGTTAACTTTGTTAGGGAATAGGGAAGAAGTATAAAAAGCCGCTGGTTATCAGGTAGATGATTTAAAATATGAAAATCAAAGTAAAATATAAAAACTGGAAAGATGGTAAAGAGAAGAGGCTCTGTAGAAAACTAAAAAAAAAAATTGAAAAAAAAGAAGAGTAATAAAAATAAAAAAAAAGGAAATGCCTAGCAAATGAATGATGAGAAATTAATTAAAGTGAAAAGATTAGAATGAACTAATATAAAAAAAATCAAAACAGTAGTTTTTACTACTGTAATCTCTACTAGGGATTAGTGGAGAAAATGTATAGGATCTAAAGAAATTTCCTTTAGAAATTACCTATATTCTGTAGAATACCAGAGGAAAATATACTTAAAAGGTGGAAGGAATATATGTAGAAACTATACCAATCTAACATAAAGTCAAATGATTTTTCTTAAATGGTTACATTGAAATAGAAGAGGTAAAAATAATTGGAAGTTATATGAGCAATAAAAGATATAAAGAATATAAAAGTTGTAGAAACAGATGGGCTCAATATGATGTGACTCACATTATAACCACAATTCTTCTAACCCCAAAAGACATAGTGATTATTAGATTAACTAGTTTAATTTCACATTTTCAAAGGATTCTTCAGGGAACTCTGAACAGAAGATGGAATAGAGATATGGAATATATAATACAGAAGAATAACAGAGATTCAGGGAGGGAAGGTGTACAATTGGTTAATAAGCAGATTGGGTGCAGACTGGTTAACAAGAACTATTGGTGAGACTCTTATAAAGATTAGAAAACTAGAATTAGAAAAAAACTATGACATAATTTTAAATGAATGTTTGACAAGAAAAGTAATGAGAATAGGAAAAATTCCTTAAAAAAAGAAAGAACTGAATGAGAAAATATATTTAGGTACCATGTTAACACTGTGATTGCAAAATTGAAAACAAAATAAAAACAAGATTAACATGGCTAAGAAACAATTTAACAAAAATAAAAATGTACTTATATGTAGTTAGACTTAAGAAACATCTTGTAAGCTGTTACATTTGGAATATGCTACACAAATGAAAATGGGAAACATACACAATAAGAAAAACCAGAATAAACTATAGGGAATTGAAATGCAGGAATAAAGAATGTTAAATGACAATGTGAATGAATCAATATGGAAAAAAATTAGTATTTCAGTTTTCTAAATGGATTTCTATGGCTTTTCTTTTTCCATAAATTCTTATGAAGATGATTTTATTATTATTTTTTGTTCAAACTCAAGAAAACTATTTATCAAATAACATATCCAGCAGGATTTAAATACAGATAAAAAATATGAAGATAACTATATATTTGTTTTAATGAATTAATCTGTTCTTTAGCAAAATCATATGCTCTTTAGCTGAATGATTTATATCATATTTATTTCCTAGTAGTTGTAGAAATAAGACAGCATTAAAAAAAATACCATTTTTTTTAGAACTAAAAAAAAACCGAACAACTGCTGTACCTCAAGGATGGTGTAAAAAAAGCTACCAAAACAACTACTACTTATTCAACTGCTTTATCACAATCTATCATTAACTTGTTGGCATATATAAATAAATATACTGAGGATGCAAAAAAGAATGATTGATTTCAAACACATGTATTTCAAAACAATTTGATGTATAAATCAAATTGCATACTATTCAAGAGTATTTACAATTTCACTTAACAAGGCATCTGTTGCATGGATAACATCAAGGCAATATTATCTAACATCAAGGCCTTGATATTATCTAGAATTCTTCTGTAATGCATTGCAGACAGTCTTCTACTACTGGATTTGTGATCCTGGGTTTCAGCTCATCCAAATCAGAAGATAATGGTAGATAATGGACAAAAAATATTATGTCTGGGGATCTTGGGAACCAAGAGTGTAGTGAGAAAATTCTTCTTCGGGTGGACTCCCGACACTCTATCTAATGTCGAGGCAGTGTTTTATTTAGAAACCGACGAACTCGGTTGAGCCGTGCGGCGCGGTCCTATCTTAATGAAAAATGAATTCTTGAGACTCTTCATACAGTTATGACAGAAGCCAGTTTTTAATATCTCAAAATAAGAATTCACTGTTACTATATTTCCTTCCATAAAAAAAGGGCCACAAATTTTTATAAACAAGGCCGCACCAAAAATATTAACTTGTTGGTCACTCTCCCTCCCGTTGTTTAACCTCGGGCGCGTTCTTCAAGTTCCGATAAGCGAACACTGTGACGAGAAACTTTACCGCTTAAATGAAATGTTGCTGCATTACTAAAAATTAACCGCGGTAAGAAATTATCGCCTTCCATATATCTACGAGTATATCATAGAAACGTTTGCATATTTTTGTCACTTACACAAATAGCTGATACTAGTTTTATAAAATGATCTAAAATGATACTTTTTTAGGCCATCTGTATGCCTAAAATGCAAACGTCGTCTTAATACAAGCCTACAGTCATATAAGGTCGACGTTCAACAGTCCAAGTTCTCGACTAGCGGGACGAGTGTACTTTTATTAGGCTTCTCTAAAAAACCTCTTAATTTCTTTTTACATTTTCCTCTGAAATTAATGATCGCTTTGGACTCTTGTCCTTACATAAACGACCCGATTCTTCAAATTGTTTATACCAGCAATTGAATGTTCTTAGCCGATGGTGGATGAATCCGGAAATTCGATCGAAACTCACGCTGAACCGTTATTACAGGCTCTGTTATTGTCAAAACGCCTTTTATTGTACACGGGCTGTGTTGTTTACAACTGAGATCATCATAAGTTTGAGCGATAATGATTTTATACAATTAAAGATCTTGTTTTAATAAAATGGTTATAAAGATATTTCCTTTTTCCCCCAAACCAATTTAAATGAGTTAAAACATAACAACTTACAGCCATTATTTAGATTTAATTGTTTTAATGTATTACTACAAGGAAGCAGAAATTAAAATAATGTATAATTACTTCAGTAATGTATTTTTTAACACCTTTAATTAAATTAAAAAAAAAAAAAAAACTATAATTAAAAAACTTAATACTCATTTAGAATTATTATCTTTAGATTAATTTCTTAATTGAATTTTTTAATTACAGAAATTTAGTTATCTTTTTGTATTATACGAAAAGCAAGTTAAAAACAATTTACATAATTTTAAGGCATTCTGTAACAGTAATAATTTAATAAAATATTAAATATAAAGTATACACAGAAGACAAACATGAATATTTTACAGTGTTCTATTTACAAAAAAAAATTATATAGGTATTAAAATCCCACTTTACAATTTAGAGATGAAATTCAAAGGAAACAGTTTTTTGTTAATAAAATTCGAACCACTGAAATATTCCACTAACACAATATTTCTTTAAAATAAACCATGAAGGGGTAAATTCTTTTAAAAATCTAAGCAAGAGACGGATATTATAACAAAAACAATACAAGAAAACAAAGAAAAAAGAGACGATTTAAAGGAAACGTGGGTGGTGTAAAGAGGAAAAACTGATATTTCAGCGTAATCAGCAGAGCGAAGACATGATGGTTAAGAGTAAGAGGGAAATACTAGTTAAAGGAAATTAAATTTTGTTATGAGGATGAGAAAAAAATGGGAGGGTTAGAATTCTTTATATATAAATATTTTTTTTTTAGGCTGTTTTCCTGTTTGGAGTGTAGATGAGAAAGAGAAGCGCGGGAGAGCAAGTTGATTATAAATCAATTTAGGAGTCCTGTGAAGGGTGTAAATTTTAAATCCTATTACAAGTTAGAGCAATAATATCACAGTCGGGTGGTTCAATCTTGCTGAAGACCTTCCAAATGGCCCGAGGACATTTCCACCAGTAGAATAGAATTAGCTGAGTATTGCTTGTGTTGGTGGAGTTAAATAATAAATCTACAACAACCCCATTACATTCTTTAAGAACCAATTTAATAACCCTGCCTTCTTTATATATATTTCCATAAATATTAATTAGAAAAAAATACAAGTTTTAACAATATTAATTATCTTGTACTGAAAATGTAAAACATATTTTTTTTTAATGTGATTTTCCATAAAACGAAATATTATTTAAGCTGAGGAACATTAAGCTTTATTTCGTTAAATTTTCTGTTTCTAGAAAGAAATTATAAAAAAATATTAAAGAAATGTATTGCTAAGATGCGTTAAATTTTTATGCTTATGAAGTCAGTGGAATAATTATACTTATTAACCGGGCGTAGGAACAATCATATAAGCTGTTGCGGTACTTTACGTTTTAACCTTTGTGTTATTGTTTGACCGCCGATAACTTTCTAACGACTGAATAAATTACAAAGAATGAGTTTCTTTCTGCCGTAAAAACACAGACTTTGACAACAAGATTAGTTTAATTTTGTAGTTTCTTTGAAGTTTGTAAGGAGTAAATTTATTTAAAAGGAGAGTAGACCAAGCTCAATCATCAAGAAATGTAACGTGGAGATTTTTAGAATACACTGGTTTATAAGAAAAAAAGCTTGAGTCCACTAATTGTACTATCCACGTAGAAGACCTTGCTGAGGATAGCGAGTTATTTTTTATAGCAATTATCGAAGTGTACAGAATGAGATGGTAAGTTCAGTGCAATTAATTCTTGTGGGCTTCGTAACTTAAAAGATAATAATTTTATAAATAGGTTATCTTTTTTTTTTTTTTGTTTGTAAAGAAGACAAAATATTTAATAACACTAAGTCAACTATAATATCCATCGTTTGAGGTACACGTTAAATAAGAAAACAAATCAGTTAAAATGTATAGTTCGGAGTATGTAGAAAAAAATTAAAATTGACTTCACATAATATCACAAAAAAATAATACACATTTTATTTTTTCATTGAAACATATTTATATTGATTAAATAACTACAAAGTTTCATTCTTCAGCCAATAAATTTTATGACAGAAGTAATTAGAAAATTTTGATGTCTGACAAAAACAAAATTTCAGAAATACGTTAAAATTTATCAATGGAAAATGGAAAAACAAATCAGATGTGTTAAAAAATCGTTCTCAATTGAACTCAGCGAATATGAATAGTCCCTCTAGCTCGTTCTATCGCCAGAAAAATAGATATGATTTTTAAAAATACATGTAAATTTTAATCATATGAAAACATGAATGATTTCGCACATTAATGAAGAAGGGCCTAAATGAAAACAAACAGATTTCATAATTATCAAAGCTAAAACAAAAAATTTCAAAATTAGAGAATAATAGAACCATTTAATAATCCGAAAACGAAAAATTAATTAATTATTAAAAATATAAAATCATATTTAATTCAGTAATGTAGTGTTAATCTTAATGTATCTAAGGAAAGAGTTTATCCCAACTCAAAAAGCACTACAATTTTCAGTACATGAAAACAGGAAAATTAAATTACAGAGATTAAGTTCAAGAGAAGAGGAATTTATTTTGCTGATACTATTTTATTTACAATCAGTTTCCCAAACAACGACACTAAAAGAAAATGGTATAAAGAAACGTGATATGAGAGAGAGGTATCCAGTGATATACCTCCAAAGGCAATACAATAAAAGTTTTAAAAAAGAATAACACAATTAAAAGTACAATTAACAAAATATTCTACGTAACTAAAATGTCATTATACATAAAAATAAGAATCAAATTTTTTTTATTTAAAAAAAAAGATCCTAAAAATATTTGAAGTAGGTTTGGTAGGTACTCACTTACTGCTTTAAAGTTTCCCAATTATGGAATCTTATTCATTACAACATAAAATTCAATAAAGTAATATAAAACACTAAAACACAAAAATAACAACTAATTTCAAATATATTAGGTGATATAAAAATTAACGGAAATTTTAATATGAAATCATGCAAATATGATATATATAAAACATTGTTAAATAGTAAAATAATGTTAATAAATTTAAAATAAAAGGGTAAAGCTGAATGAAAATGTTCACTGATTTATTTATGTAAGATAACATTTTATTAAACTAACTGCATGGAAAAGCATTAATTTAATATAAGTTATAATATTTCTGCTCTTTTTCATAAAGAATATAGAATGAGAAACTGGCCATGATTATTCATTCACATATTTTTTAATTTGTTCGTATAGGCCATTAAAAAAAATTGTGGATGTATATGAATATAAATATATAAATGAAAAGGCTGTACCGAGTACAATGTGATGTGTTGTGTTTGTTTAATTAACTTATGATAAGATAACAAAATAATGTCACAGTCACTTTTAATTGATCTATATTCACAGTAAAATAAGCAGACTAAAGTTACAAAAATTATTTGCGATAAGGGAGATAAAATATTCAACCAAAGTTTTTACTCAGTATACATTAGCTGTTATGCAATCTTTACGGTATTACCCATATACGACGAAAACTGTTGTTTTTTATGCCTAAAACTGTTATGTATATATAAAAAGTCTTGAAAATACACAGAGCACAGACACAGGAGAATCATAAAAAGTTTATGCGACTAATGTCTTTCTTTTAAAACTTTCTTACTGCCCGTATATTTAAGTTATAACAATTTAAAGTAAAACAATTTTTAGATATATAGTTAACAATTATGCACTGATTTCATTTCAGTTATATAAACAAATTATTTAATGAACTAATTAGAATCCTTCATGATTTTTACGACTCCAGAAATTCTCTATAATGATAACGTAAAAACATTTCTCACATTAAATTGAGATTAGATGAAAAGATCAGTAAAACCAGAAGCTGATTTAACGTTAACTGTATTTTTTTGTTTATTATCGGCTCCATTATGTAAATATTCTCATTAATATTATAATTAATTAACTCATTGTTATGGATAAGGCATAATGCATTATAACATAATTGTAATTACTACTTCATACATAGGAATTTCGCTAATGTATATATTATGTTATCAAATAATTGAAGAACATAGTAAACTTTAATAAATTTAATATTAAACATAATGTACATATATGTGCGTATAGCAATTAAATTGTTTCCCATAATAACTTCGTACAGAGCAGAAAATATATTTACACTATATTTTAACGAACATGCGTTACTTTAGGTTGAAAGTGTGGAATAGTTATTGAAAAAAATATTCTTTCAGGTGTAAAAAAATCGGTTAAAAAAACACATTTCAGGCCACAACCGTTAAGGGAAGGAAATAACGTAATTAGCAAGCTAGTCATACAATAATAATAATAATAATTGTTATAATTTTAAATATAATTTTAATTTATAATAAAATTAATTTTTTAATGTTAAATAAGTATTGTCATTAAAATTAAAAATTACAAAATCGTTGGAATATATTTTTTTTCTGAGAAAATAGTAAAAAATTATAGTCTAACAAAAAATTTGCCTTATTAAATTTATTAGCATACATAACGAAAAAAGCAAAGTTGATGTTTATTAGTTGATTTGTTATTTGAAGGACACAAACGTGTTCTTCAAATGGAAATATTCCTTCAAAGGAAATGTGAGTAAACTTTGCATTGTGAGAGTTTTAACAAATAACAATTTTTTTTTTTTATATTAAGGTTAACAAGTAAAAAGTAAAATTATATTGTAACCAAAACAATTAAACATTCATAAACCGATATATGACAGATTACTTTAACTTGCAATCAATACATTCAAACAATAATATCACCTATGAGTGTAATGGCAATTTAAAAATGTTAGAAAATTACTAAAAAAATTAAATTTTCCTATATAAAAAAAAAAAAACCTAAAATGAACATCGTAAAATATGTAACAACATTCCTTTAAAATGTGTCTCACAAAATAAATCTAAACAATCAAATGTGTACTGCATTTGAAGAAGTAAGTCAACAGTGGGCCTATGAAAATCCTTTTTGATATCTCTGTTAGAAATGTAATAAAGTATTATCTTGAAAGATAAAGGGATCAAAGAAGGAGAAGGTTAATTAAAGTTATAAATATCCCGACTATATGATTTTTTTTTTCAGAATGAAACATAGTTACATTCAACAAACGATTTCAAAATTAGAACACGCTACGTGAGAATATATCCTGAAAATGAATATTACGAAAATGAAAGTAATGAGGATAAAATTAAACAATAAACGTATTCAATAATAATAATGAACTGAACAAGTAAAAGACAACAGGTAACATATTAACAAAATATTCCAAAAGTGAAAACAATTTTTTTTTGAATTACTAAACTTTTTTTTCGTAATTGCAAGTTGTTAAAGGAACAACTTACAATTAGCTTCTACAATGCAGCTATAAGCATGTCGTATGATTGACCATCACCTGAAAGAGGACCACCCAATCACAGTCCTCAAGTAATACAAAAACAATAGCATAATTTAACAAACAAATAATATTATAACAAAAAAATAATATAAAATTTTATACTGTCTTTGTATGTTCATTCCAATGTCCAGTCAACAATAACAATAAAATAAATAACTTTGAGTAGAATAGTAACCATGAAACAACCAAGAAAAAAATGTGAGCACCAAGCCGTCAAACCGGATCATCATAACGGGTAATCAAGTACACGAAGCCTTTTTAGCCTCCTAATGTCCACGCTGTTGTCTAGCAGATTCAAAACGAGATGACTAATATGTCTATCCAATCTGGAATATACATTGAAACTAAACGTCAAATTATCTCTCAAAACATATGGAATGCCTACCTAATCATGTATCTCAGCATTCCTCGCAAACCACAGCGCATAGGATATTTTCTGTAGAAGTTTGCTCTGAAAATGTTGAATGACCTCCACATTGGTGTTACTGGCTGTACTCCAGAGTTCAATCCTGTACATCCATATCGGTTTCAGGCAAGATTTGTAGAGCAGCAAGTGCTCTACAAAGAAAGGTGTGATCTCTTACCCAATATCCAGTACATTTTCTTAAGCTTAATTTCAAGCAACTTCCTCTTCTTCCGATTATGATTCCTCCACGTCAAACGACGATCAAGGTAAAAGCCTAATTACCGTACCGTACTGACCTGAGGTATCCTAACACTGCTTAACCGAACCGCAGGGTAATCTTTCCTCCTCATCGTGAATGCCACGTGGCTGGAATTCGCCGGATTAACTTTTATCCGCCATCTACGCAACCAAAGCTCATGGCATCCATTGCAGATTGCAATTTCTCTGAGGCAGTAGTGGGATTATTGATGCAACCGTGACATTGGCTGGAGTAGGCAGGTCAGATGTGTAAATCAGGAATAGAATCAGCCCCAGAACTAAACCCTGCGTAACCCCCGAGTTGTTATCGAAAAACGCTGACATCTCTTGCTTGTAATTAACGTGTTAGAAGCGACCATCTAGATAGCTGTGTAGAATTAAAAAAGACGGTTCTGGTAGGCACTATTTTGGCTTGCTACCCAAACTTTATCAAATGCCTGCTGTATGTCCAAAAGGGTGGCTGAATAATACTGTTTCTCTTCCAGATACCTGACGATACCATCAGTAATTCTATGGGCTTGTTCCACAGTCGAGTGACCACCCCTAAAGCCAAATTGATGATCGGGTATCACTCCTTCACTATCCAACACTGGCCATTATCTGCACAGAAACAGCTTCTCTAAGATCTTGGATAAAACCGGTAGCAGGCTTATAGCCCAATACGAAGACACCTGCTGTGTAGGCTTTCCAGGTTTCACGACCATTATTATTTGCGACACCTTCCATGCCCCCTTCCTTTCCATGGACACCTTCCTTTTTTATTTGCTACCCTTCTTTCGAAGGGTAGTACTAAGGCTTGCATTAAAAAGGTCCCGTACGTAATAAACAGCCCGAGACGGTAGTGAAGATATAATCCTTCGTACTTTTTGCCTTTCGTACGTACCTCATCCTCTTCACTTGTGCTATCTTCGAAAAGGCCTCAAAGGGAGACACAAAGGAATCGGAGTATTTAAAAACTCACTAACTTCCTCCTCGATACCACCGTGCAACTCATGAGGCTGAAACACCTTCCCTAAGTGCTCAGCGAACAACTCGGTCTTTTGGTTGTTGTCACAGGCCCACTCATCGGCCATCTTCAACGGTAGGAAAGAGATTAGCGGTCGCTTGAATTTCCTCGTAACCCTCCACAAAGAATGATGGTCTCTTATCAGAGGAGATACGCTCTCGTCATACGGCTTGAACGTCAAATTTTTGTGTACACGCAGTAGTACTTTCAATCTGCCATAGTTTAAATCCCCAATATTAATATTAAAAACATGATATTTTAATGAAGGCAATTTCGTCTGTAAGAGGAGTTTTTTCTTATATATTTATCAACTGAGTGTAACATTTAAAAAAAAAAAAAATAAATAAATTACAGGGAAGATCCTAATATAAAAATAATCCTTAGAGCCCCCATAAAAAAATCTCTTAAACACAGACATTAGAAATTTTAACAACATTTTTACTATTTTCCGGATTTTTTTAATGAACTATTATTTTAATAAGATATTTAGTAGAATAAAATATCACTTCTGTACAAGCAAATAATATTTTAAGTTAAAAAAAAGAAGAAAAACTTAGTTAAATTTAAAAACTTATACACTTAATTATATATTAATGTAAAAAATGACCAAACATAAGTTGAAAATTCTTACGACTTTTTCTCGAAAGAAAATATTTCATCTTTATAAAGTATGTTATTCGATGGTTAATGTATGAAAAATCACATAGTAAATTTGCTTTTTTAGATTTAACATATAACACCTGTATTTTTCTGAGTGAAAAGAGCATCAAATGATAGTAAATACCAATAAGGTTGGTATAGCGATGCAAATTCTAAAGCTTGACTTGTGCGTTGGGATTTCACCGGCGTCAGATTTATTCACCGTACCGCTGCGATGGGCGTGAAAAAGGTGTTTACTACTACAACCAATCCAGTAGGTGAAGCTACTATGTTAAACCAAATCGTATCACAAAAGAATATACTTTTCTCCACAAAATAACTCCATTAAATAATATTTCCATTTAATTTATAAATGAATTAAGTAAATGTTATTGTAAATGTGTACTTTTTAACTAACAAAATTACTTTCAACACAGGTTAAAAATATTGAAATTTTGGTTTTGTATTTCATCTAATCGATGTATAACATATCTATCTGCCTAATTCTGAAGTTTTTTTAAAAATTAATTTTATAAATCGTTCAAGAACATGCAAAAAAAAATTATAGCAAGGTGTAAATTTCTGTTAACGTAATAAACCTTTTCCTTTATTGCAATTATTTATGAAGTAAACTTATTAATATTTTGTGAGACTACATTTACGATTTGTTCTGAAAGAAATTTTTTTTTAATAAAAAGACGAAACATTTCATTTGCTGAAAAAACTGCATTTTTAAATAGTTAATTTTTTATAAACTATTTAGTATAACGAGGAGACTATCGTTGCACACAGGCCTATCTTGTTAGCTACTACGCACCAGACTGGTAGCACAGTAATCTCGCTACCTATCACATTATGTCTTTATACAAAGAACTTAAAAATTACATTGTTTAAAAGTTCCGGGTCGGAAATCATAGAATTCACCAAAATATACCTCTATTAGCCTAGAATAAGAATCATTATGGATTCTGTAAGCGGACTGACAACAAGCAGATCGGCAGACCATTCAACAATTTTTTCCGTTAGTGATAAATGTATGATTTCCATGATTTTAAGGCAATTTAATGGATAAAACTGATGAAAATATGATATAAACCTAATGATAAAACTGATCATAGCAACTAATCTTAATTCCTATAATGTCAAACATTCTGTCCCGTGATATTTTTTATACTTTTGATAAACCCACGTAGCAATGTTTTTGCCAGGTTCCTGTCATAATACGTGCTTTGTACTCAAATAAGATAATTATCGATCGAGTCAGATCAAAGGTTAGTAAAGTTACAATAGGGAAGGAATACTACGTGAACGTGAACATAGCTTTTGACATCATAAATAAAAAAATTTAAAAATAATTCGCTCTTTCTCACGTAAAAACAGATAAATGCTCGAGAAATATTGCCAGTGACAAATAAATTCAAATTTAATAAGAATTGTTTGTAGCCAATTTAAATCCGAACCGCATTATCTTTTTAAATTCCATTTTTTTTAAAAATATTTCAGATTAAAGAACCGTATAATTTTTTAACTGTTGAAGGTTTATTTAATTGACAATTTGGATAGAATTTTGAATAAAGATCTTCGTGATCCAAGCAGGATGCAGCAAAGCAAATAATTACATAGAGAAGTTAGTTTCCTAATTGTCTTTGCGTGCTGCAGTCGAGATATGCCAGATTGCGCTCAAGCTATTGAGCTAAGGATAATGCCCACAGTCTAATTTATCCTGGCTAAAATCTCATATAATCCACGCTAACTTAATAATTCTGTACAACAATTCCAATTTAGTTTCCCAAGTTCATAAACAAATTTCATGCGCAAGTTTTCTTTCGATTAGGTGACACAGTTAATAGACTTCTAATTCTAAGCTGAATCCCATTTAATATTTAGTAATCTGTTTTTTAATATAGCTTAATTTACGTAACATACTAAAATTAAGAAACAAGCCAAAATTTTAATTTTTTTGACAAACTCATTAAATTGTTTTGTAAAGACGATACTTTTAAACATTACATGGTAAAGAAATACAAGGTACATTACAAGGTAAAATACCAGGTTTTAGAATTAAGCACAATCTTCGATATTCCAGTAACCCTAATTATATCTGAAAATGATTTATCTCAATTTTTTTTCTTTGCATTTATACGAAAAATAAAACAATATTTTATTAAAATTATTCAAATATGATTGAGTTAAAATTAAAAACAAATCTTCTACACAATTATTAATAAAATACAATTAATGAAAAAAAGGTAGTTTATTTACGTAAATCAGTGTTAAAACTGAAATTAAAGATACTATCTTAAAATTTATAGTCTCATTTAAACCTAACCTCTTATCTTTCCAACTAATTTACGTATGCCTTCATGTTCTGTAATAAATTTCAGTAAAAGATGCAAAAAAAAAAAATCATAAAAATTACAATGCAATAATATGAAAATTAAATATATCAAAATATTAAAAAAAAATATAAATTTAGTATCTATTTTATTATATGATAATAAAATTTTACATCCGTTGCCATTCATAATATTTTAATATTAATATCACAATAAATCACACTACATTGGCATTTTATACATTTAAACAAAGTTTAACTCATTGACGTCTAAATTCTGCAAATCCGTACAAATAATTTATTAGTTTGTATATGAATCGAAACCGTATTAACTTTCAGCGACCATTCAGAAATCTATATTTAGCTCATTAACCCACCGGGTTGGTCTAGTGGTTAACGCGACATCGCAAATCAGCTGATTTCGAAGTTGAGAGTTCTAAGGTTCAAATCCTAGTAAAGATAAAATTTTTTATGCGGATTTGAATACTAGATAGTAGATATCGGTGTTCTTTGGTGGTTGGGTTTCAATCAACCACACTTCTCAGGAGTGGTCGATCTGAGACTGTACAAGACTACACTTAATTCAAATTCATACACATCATTCTCACATTTATTCTCTGAAGTAATACCTTACGGCAGTTCCGGAGACTAAACAGATAAATATTTAGCTCATTAAAAATCTGCTTAGTTGATAAGAAAAATAAGAAAACATAACATAATAAGAAATCAACACACGTTACTCACCGTTATTTATTACGAAATATTATGCTGTAGATCAACGAGAAAAATAAATTAGTAATCCAACTGACATTAGTAGAAACCACTGTTACGAAACAATTATCTAATGATTAAAATATTGCTGAATTATTATTCTCTATCCCAAAATCTCATTCAAAGATCTGTCTTCAACTATTTCTCAACTTTAAGCACTCAGAGGATGCAAAACCAAAATACTAAGATGGCCAAATTTTGCAAGGTTGATGGTTAACATTGGTTGTTTAGAATGATTACATTTTTTAATCTTTATGATAATATTAATTTTTTATTTTATTAATAAATACTAAATGATATTGTCTTACAAAGAGTAAAATTGACTTAATACTTGACTTTAATAAAATAATTTAAAAAAATAAAAACATATAAACAAAACCTAATCAGCAGATTAAGTAACTTTGAAAAGGAATAGCCAAAGATTCTTGTAGCAGTTTATAATTATCTAGATTAATTATACTATTTCTAGTTAAATGGTAAACCTTTGAATAGTCATAAAAACGTACATAAACATAAATTTCAGTTTTAATGAAAGTAGCCGAAATATTTAGTTTTTCCCAGTAATTCTATGCTATCTATAGCACGTAAGTAAATTCTGGTACCAGGTTAATAAAGAATAGTTGTTTTTCAAGAATTTTATTTTGATTGAAATGAAATTTATATTTCGTTCCCTAAATATTTTGTAACTGGATTCTCAGCGAATAAACTATAAAACTTTTTTTATCAAAAGACATTCAACAATCCGTTAAGAATTTAAATTCTAATAAAAATTGTTGCATATTGTACTGATAGTAATTCTTTCCTTTTTGAATTTCATTTTATAACTGAATCATAATAAACTTATACATAAGTAATAACCTTTGGCCATAAGTAAACCTTTGGGAAGGAGCATAACAACTTTCTTTCAGTATTATTTCATTCAATTACTAGTTTTCATCCAGCATTACAATAAACCCTAATTACACTTATCGTTTCTTTTTATTATTTGAGATAAACTGCATCATATGACAACAAAAATAGGACTGAAGTTAGTTGAATCAGATAGAGCCTTCCTGAACCTTATAGTCTGGTAAATGAACTTAGAAACAAAAATAAAAAAAATCCCTATTAATTTTATTAACATTAAACAATTATTTATTTTTTTTAGATTACTTTAAAATTAATTATTTAAACTTTTTCACGTAACGAGAGGTCAGCAGTTATATATTATGTTACACTGTTATGTGCAGTTATGTTACGAAATTGATAGAATGGGTTCAAACATGAAGGTAAGTAAATCACACACACTCACACTCATACACTAGCCGGTCAGAGCTCGCTTCTAGTCCTTCCCGTCTATTTCTGTTAGCATGATTACAGAAATGAATTATTAATAATTCACTACCAATTCTTTGTTAATTAAATTGGTAATAATCATATGGTACGTGGTATCATATGAATGTATCAGATAAAATATCCGATGTGAACACAACATGACTTCCTTATAGCCTATTAAATTTTATACACACATTTTTTATTAAATTCATTTCGACTTATTTCATTTTAGAGCATATTCCTTCAATTCTTTAATGAAATGATGAAGTAATAAAGTGAATTATTAATTCAACAATCTTACATTAAGTATTGGGATCGAGTGAAAGTCCCTTTATTACTCTCATTACTAGATCAGTATTATTCGCATCTTTATACAAAATGATAAATATAAAAAGTAAGAAAACGTTAAGACGAAGAAAAGAATAAAAAGATTAAGAGAAATTGATGAATATATAGACAGAGAAAATTTGAAAAATAGAGAACGTGTACACAAATTAAGATCAGAAGAATTATATCAAACCAAAGAGCGATTAAATGATTGGCAACAAAATACAAATAAACGAAATAATGTCAACTCCTATTTTAAGGAGAATATTGTCCGACAACATCAGAGGAGTAACGAACTGAAAGATAAGAATTTTCTGTGATTTATTAAAGATCGGGCGTACATGCCTCAGTGTATATGTTGTTCTTGTGACGGTCTATATTCAGTCACTCTGTAGTTAACTTTAATATAGATAAAATTAAACTAGAAAATTAAAAAATAATACGATTCTAAATTATAATTTTCAATTAATATTAAATAATCAGATATTTCACCAAATTATTACAAATACATATATGTAATAATGCCTATTAAATTGCATATACAAGATTTTAAAAGTCCATAAAATTTTATTTCACTCATAACATCTGATTTAAAAAAAATTTTTTATTGTTTTATTGATTTATTTTTTGCAAAATGGTTTTTACTATCACGGTTTAATAATTATTAATAACTCAATATATATAAATTTAAAAAAAATAAAAAATTAATTAAAGGAAAAATTAAAAAAAAAAGAAAATAATTGAAAGTCTAATTCAAACCGATGTGCTTTCCCTTGTAAGACCAAATATTTCATTAATTAAAGTTTTATTTGTTTATAACTCTGGAACCAATGATATATCGTTGAAAAGCTCTCAATGAGGGCTTATTAATGCAATTAAGAAAATGTACATATCTTGATTTTTGGGAGAGTTTGGGCTTTTCTGGACACTTTTGATTCAGTCGATTGCAATGAAAAGGGGAGGTGCAAAATTAGATGATACAACAGTCCTAAATCTAAACTTTCAACATCTTATGGCTAATTATTTTGGAGTTATGCGAGATACGTACATAAATTCGTGCGTATGTACAGACGTCACGCCGACACTAGTCAAAATGGATTCAGGGATGTTCAAAATGGATATTTCTGTTGAAATCTGAAAACTGAAATTTTTCGGTATCACAATAATTCCTTTACTTCCTACAAGGAAGCAAAATATAATAAATAATAAAATAAAAGGATTCATTTTTTCTGTTGAATGAATATCTTTAAATTTTAACTCCGATTAGGAATATCGTGATAATTCTAATTGGAGAAAACGACCAAACCTCTAAGGTATAAATCTGCAAAGTTTTGTTTTATTAAAATTTGTACAGTAGTTTTTGCGGGTTTTGAACACAGGGACGACCCTGGTTATCAGTTTATTATTATTATTATTATACATATATATATATATATATACTCGTATATACATATGTTGTAGATACCAATATTACATATATGTAGATATATAAATATATTGGTAACTATTAAAATTAATTAATTATAGGTTAATATATATTAAAAAAAATCTCTATATTTTCATTACTAACAGTTATAAGAATATATATATGAATATTACGGATGGAGTATGAATCGTAAAGATTTATCAATGTGGCAAAATAATCCACGGTTAAAGCGAGCAGGAATACATTCAATGTTAGATTGTGAAAGGCACACCTGTGAACTCATCAGTTCTACTGAAAACCCATTTTTGTTCCCTTCCATTCCTCGGTTAAAATTTGTATCGTTGAAATAACTGACGTCACTAAAGTACATCATTAATATTTTATAATTTCATTGTGATTCATACGTCCGATAGAGGATGACAGAATAATTAATTTTTCTCTTAAACCTTAAGAATAATAAAGTTAATATATTATTGTTTTATAATCATCAAATTATTTTACTTCAGTTCTATTTGAAGGCTTAGATGCTTAGGTCATAAACAAAATTATAGTTTATCAAATGGTCCTAAGACTTAAATTTAAATCTATATCAGTAACAGTGTATTAATTACATTAAAAAACAATTACTTAATTTAAACTATTTTGAAAAATGTTCTATTTTATGTACGAGTATAATATGAACTTGAATTGTATTGTAATTAAATTGAAATCATGTTGACATTTATATTTATTTCAAGTCGATAAATTTACCAGCAAAGAATTTGTACACTGTCAAAAAAAAATTCTGTAATGCAAATTGTTTAATCTTAATGACCTGAAGTTGGATTTTTAAACCATAAAAAGTGGTATAAAATGATGTGTAAAAAGTACGAACAATTTTAACGTTTATTATGTTATCACTGAGTTGTTATTTGGCTATAACCAAAGAAATAATTTCAAAGTTTTGTAAATTCGAAAGTACGCAGTAGCGTAGTCAGCAAATAGTTTTCCTTTTGCATTAGAATATTCAAGCTGAAAATTTTCAAAGAACTTGGGAATTATGTACAAAAAAAAAAAAATTAAAAGAGTAAAAGGGCAGCGTAAGAAAAATGATGCAAAGGAAAAAAGGTATATCACAGCTCCATAATAAGTACTTACAAAAAGCATTTTTGCTCTTTCTAGGTGTATATTAGAAACAAAAATTTTAATAAAAAAATTAAAAACTTAATAACGCAAATTATCTTTGTATCTAATTAAACCATTGTAAATATTGAAATATACTTCACTAAAAGATTTTACATATACTGTATGTATATTGTTTATAATGTATATTTTTCGTTATTTCATTCTTTTAAAAACTAAGTTTTTCATTTTGATAAGATGTTTTTTTATACAGGTTTTAAAATTTTACGTCCCTAATAAATTTCATAGGCTTTATTTATCAGTGAATTTTAAAATTATAGAACTTTTGCGAGGAGGTTGATTAATAAAATCACACAATTGTTTATTTTCACTTTAAAAAAAAAAATTATTCTCACAAAAGATTTTCAGTGGAGGTATTGCCATATTTACTCCCTAAAACAAGTAGTACCCTTAGAAAATTATTATTTTTTTAACTTTAAATGCACTAGTAACAGATTAATTTTTCGTAAAAATTGTGTTAATAAAAGGTTTTAAGGCTAATTTTTTTTTAATTTTTTTTAATTGTATTAAAGCTCCACATGCTATAGGGCCGCCAAAACTATATAGAAAAATAAAAACATCTGAAATGCATCTTTTTTAGAAATATTTTTTAAAATAAATCTGAAATTCAGTTGTTTTCAATTATCACAGACGTGGAAAACAAAAAAAAAAAAAATTAAAAAACTTTTTAAACAAACAAGACTTATTTTAAAATAAAAAAAAATAGAATAAATTAAAATAAAAGAGCAAACTGAATCCATAAGAAGCCTTTCTGAATTAGTTAAAAATTATTTAGTTTTTCTGATAAAATTAACTGAATTTATTTTCAACTGAAAAGTTATTAGAAGAACTTTTGTTGCTATCGATTGTGATTACACAGACAAGTATAATAATATAAAAACTAATGGAGGTAGATGAAGCTGGAAAAACTATAGATTCAACTCCCAATTAACTTCCGTCGTTGCACCGTTCTATTGGCAAAAAAAGTTTCGCGCAGTGGAAATACAATTTATCACCCCGTTAGAAAATCTTGTGATAATTTCAGTCTAAAGAGTGTTGGAGAGTAGATGAGAAGAAACTAATCGAAAAGCCATTAATCATTTCAGACAAGGCAAAGGGAACAAGTCCAGTTGCCCTCTGCTCCCTGAACATGATCGATGACACGGTAGGAAACGTCCGATCGTCTGCTACTCCTGTGAAGCGAATATAGAGATACGATACAGGGATATACAACCGAACGGAGCCTACCGACATCATCCAGCCTTTTCACCCTGGCCGATCAAATGACCCTCTCCCCCTTAGTCAACATCGACCGCTAACCTACGCCGAGCTCCGCCATTACCTTAACGAAATTTCCTTTTACCTTCCTCACCAAAATGGACGCCCCGAGAGATTTGATATTATGCTATGTTGTATTCACTATTCCCTCATCGACATATTTACGCTACCCAACAATACATATAACAATATACTTTTACGACTTTACCTCATCCGGCTTTTCAATTCCCCGAGTCAACCACTGTACTAAAATTTTATATAGAAAATATGTATAATTTAAGTAGTAGTATATAATGTAATGGCAGTGTTCAAATTGAATACATTCAAGTAAAAATTATTGGGTTATAAAATTAACAAGTAAAAACGTTTTATAAACTTCTATTTTTCACGTAATATCTCCTCTCAGAAGTATTAAAAATCAGAAGCAATCGTAAAAAAAAAATTTATTTTATGTCCTATTTGTAAATAGGATTAATATATATAAAAAACAAGTGCAAAATTCTTAGACACTTACCATCCGCCTGTAATTCTATGAATATTAGACCAAAATCAGATGCAAGACAAATTTATTCGGTGATACGACATTAAGATTGCCTAAAAAAGCAGATAATTCATTATGCGTAAATACCGTGGTTCATCTATTTTAAGATTATTGGTAGTTATCATTTTTACATTTTAAACCCTGTAATACCAGTTAAATTAATGGCATTTTTCAATTATGCACTGCGTAACTTATTAAGTCTAAAACTGAAAATATTCAATGATTAATACGCAATCCATAAAAAAGGACTTTTTTCTAATGACGCTAATAATGATTTTTTTTCTTGAGCTATGATCCCTGAATTATTTGTGGATTTCGTATAAATTTACTAAAGAAAATAAGCAGATTTGATCTTCAATAATGTAATGAATCATCAATATTTTCGGCTTGTAATAAAACTACCTTAACCAAAAAATTCATAATATTGTTGCTAACAATCCGGCCAAATAATTCGAAATATGACTAATGTTTTTCTTTGTTTTTTTTACATGATCTACGCTTCTCTTCAACCATTGAGTCCAAAATTTAATATGCATCAATAGGTAATATATAGAAATTGTTAAGCCATATTAAAAAATATATTTAAATTAGTTAATCCTGAGTAAGTATCCAATAATCATGTCAACATGTAATCACATGCGGACGAAAAGAAATAACACCAATTTTTTTTTTTTTTTATTATTGTGTGAAATAGTCTACATACATTGTAAGTGAGCATAAACAACACATTTTAAAAAGCAGTTTTTTAACCAAAAAAATTTTTTCATCAAACCAAAAAACTTAAATTTGTAATTTACATTACAAATTTTTTTTTTGTTTTTAGTGTAAAGGTTAAAATTCTAATAATACTAACTAAACTGTAAGAAAGCAACTGCAACTGGAAAGATTTTGCACTGTTTAATTCTTGAACTATTTTCTAACAAAAATACAGACACGTAAGCTATATATTTACCGTAAGTAAATACTGTCTCTTATATAACACTGTCTTTTAATACAAAATTTGTCATATTCATACTTATTTATTTATGAAAACTTATTATTATGATTCTTATGTAAACGAAAACCTACGCTATACATGGTTTAAAATTATCTTGAATGAGCTAGTGTAAATAATAAAGTTTTTTCAGGATTCTCCTCGAACTTCCAGACTTTTATTACTGCGACTGATAAAATTCTGCTTATCATTTCTCCAAATAAGAAAGATACAATAATAAAAACAAATGATTATTTAAAGATTTACTTAAATTAACTGAAACGATAAGTAGACTAATAAATATTTTTAATATTTTTACTTTTTTAACAAACGTAAAAAATGTAGGGCAGTTAAGTTAAAAAAAAATGTAATATTTGTTAAAATTCATCACAAATGCTTTTAAATTATTTTAATTATAAATAATATTATGATTGTAATCATTTGTATTACATCGAACAATAGGTACAAATATTTATGTTTTACCTCGCATCAATTATTAAATTCATGATAAACTTACTGTTGACTTATAAATTTTCAAGACAGCCGGAGGTTCAACCGAGACTTTCGCTGTAGCATGCAAACTTGCTACTATATACTCCACTGAGGCGGAACATATTTTTTTTTTTAGAAAAGACACAAGCGGAGTTTTGCACTTCCTTTTATAATGTTAACTAAATATTATCGGGAATATAGTGCATTCCCGATATAATGCACTATCGAGAATGCATTATAGTTAATTATAGTTAAAAATCTACTGCTGATGAAAAATAAGTGTTAATCTTCTTTTCGCACAATTTTAACATCTTTTCAAAACAGCCTGTAATAGTATTTTAATAAACAACCACCCAAGACTTTTTTGTTTATATTATATTTAATATTGTTTATTGTTTATTATATTTAATATTGTTAAAGAGATTCAAAAAGATTACTAATCCAGCGTTTTCAAACAGTTCAAAAATTAATTGATATGCAGTAATTAGGATACAATTCTAAATATTTTCTTTGTTAAATGATATTTCACTGTTTACATACAAAATTTCTCGAATCCAGAACCAATGAAAGAGAAGAATCAAAGAGAGAAAATCAAAGAATCGATGAAAAAGAAGAATCGAAGTAACAAAGGCTTTTTGACCCTGTCCTTCGCTGAGAGGTTGCAACTTCCAGAATATTGTATAAAAGCAATTCAAAATATGTTTATCTGATTAACGTAAAAATATATTATTGAAGAACAAATAAATAAAATAAAACCAAATATTTCATTTGTTAAAATTTTCTACTAATGATTTTTATAATCAACAAATTACAATATATATATATATATAAAAAATACTAAAGTTTTTTGAATCAAATAAAATATCTTTTTTTTATTCATTAATTACGATACTTAATTAAAAATAATTTTAACGATCAAATTTTTTTTAAACATGATGAATATGCAGGTATATATAATAACGAAGAAGTCATATACTACTTGTAAAATTAAAATAAAAAAATATAAAACAGTAAAAGCGGTTGAAAATCTTCCCATATTTTAAATTCATATTTAAAAAAAATTCAATTACTTCAAATTTCTTGCTTCGATTTGTTATTATTATTTTAAGGGCAATTTTAAATTGAATTAAAACTGAAATATTCATGATAAATGAAAAACATCAAATCTGATTTATTATTTTTAGTCATTTGGTGCGGTATAGAATGTATCAATAAGGGACATAAAACCGTTAGCAGGAAAATTAATTACGATCTAGCGTAGTATATTCACTTTTGTACAGCGTTACCCGAAAACAGCTCTCTCTTATAGTAATAAATTGTACGAAAATAACAGCTTTAAAAGCGCGTCAGTCTTTCATACAAGCTCACATCTACTCTTGTTACCCATGCATTTAAGCAACGACATCTTAATAAAATGTCGTACGTTACTTATTCTTTAAAAGGGGTTATTTACGATCTTGCTATGAAATAAACTAAGAAAGAGCACAAACATTCAAAACAGCAGTTTGAAGAGAAGGTTGCTATCCCTGGTTAGCGATTGGTGTTTTTTTATCTTTTTTTTACAGATGAAGAAGTTGCTAGGAAATGCTGCCTTTTAGAGAGTCATATATCACACATTGTGTCGCGTTGCGGAATACGTCCAAGAACTCTTGGATTTATAGATCGGTCCGGCTATGCATTGTCCTACCGTGAACAACTGTAATAAACAACGAAGATCTCCATTTCGTCCCTTAGTTCAATACAATCTAATGTTACAGACCTCATTTCAAGAAGTGAAAGAATGATAAACTTCCCACGCTATCCGTTCGCTTATAAACGGACTTTTATTCCGTTGAAAAATTCACAAACCGTTGTTTTGTTTTCTTGCTGATCATTGAACTGTGATATAAGCATTGGAATCAAATTTATTTTTTAGTGGATAACATTTTGCAGCTAGATTTATTTTTATAAATCTGTCTGTTTTATTGTAACAATACATATTACAATATTGCTTTTTCGAACATAATTTATACTGTTTTCCCTTTTAAATATTTTTGCTCGAATGTTATAAAATATACGAATGAAATGTCCGCAAACTGGATCTCAACTTTCGTAAAAATGTAAAAAAGGAAAAATCAATTTATTCGAAAAGTTAAAAAAAAATCCACAATACAAAATCAACATCAAAAAAATACAGCAAGTTACAAATATTACTACTTTTTTTTTTTTTTTATAATCCATAAGGAAAATAATTAAGATTTATGAAAAATTCAAATTAGCGATATCCGATATGAAAAATTCTCAACAAGTTTCTTTCTTTAAAGTCGTTATTTTGTAATAAAATCATTGCATTAAATCTTAAAAACTTATTAAAAATAATTGACCGCGTTTATAAAAATGATTTGCCAAAATTTGTCGTTTTGGAATTTGATTTTAAAGGTGAAATATTTTTTCAGAAATAATTTTTTAAATATATTTTAAATATTTAAAATTTGTTTTTTCATCATAAGAAGGAAATAAGTAATATTTTGGAGCAAAAATTTGGCTGGAGATTGGGTTGTCATATTGAAAAATTCTGGTTCAATCGATTTAACTAGCGATCAATCGCTAAAAAAATAAAAATAAAAAGTTTAAGTACACAATACTAATTAATTCATTTTTTCTAATTAATTTTTCATATGCAGTATTTTTCCTGTTTAAGTACCATCGTTGACGTGAATACCGATTGAAGTGAAATTTTATTGACTTACGTCCTGTTATAAAGAGAATAATCAAATAATTCATTGATCGTTTCTTTTTTCTTACATTTTTCCACAAACATAATATTATAATAAAAAATGACTAACGATAAAACTCCATTAACATTACCTTTATCGAAAGGAATAATGAATACCACCAGCAAATAAAACAAATTTTAATTAAATAAAATAGTTTTTTCTTCGAGCCAAAACAATCTTTGTACAAAAAAAAAAATTAAAGTAAATTCAAAAGTAAAAACTGACAGAATAAACACAACTGAAAGAAACAGTTCAACCATTCCCGACATAATCATTCACTGTCGTACAACTTTTTATTACATCCTTTCCCACAATGTTTTTTTTCTTGTTACTCCTTACCGAATAGTTCATCCCATAAACCCATCCGAATTTTACTTTCAGTTTCACTCCATACTCCCACTGATTTTTTTCGGAGTCAACTAATACACATTTAATATTTTCTTAGTCATCATCCACAGTTGATTCTAACTATATAAATAGGCCGGTCCTATTTCGCTTCCTAATATAAATTTCTTTATTTCTTCAATTTTGTTTTTATTTGCGATCCATTGCTAAGAGCTTTCATCCATCTCTACGACCCTAATCTTCATACATATGTTCTTATTTTTCTTATAATTTTCTCCGCTAACATCCATGTTTCGCAACCAAACTTCATCACCGCTATAACAAACTTGGTAAAAAGCTTCTTTTTAGTGTTCATTTTGATTTCTATATGAATTAAATATTTGTATTTCTACAACTCAGCCATAGTAGGGTAATTCTTCGGCTTAGTTCATTTCACGTCCATTCTTTAAATTCTGTACCCTGAATAAAAAAAATTATCTGCGTTTTCTATTTCCTATTCTCCAATCTATAAGCTTCATTCTTTTCGCAGTGAAATAGGTGGTTTTTGTTGTTTTTTTTTCACCTTGAAATCTACTCTTTATCTTTGTCAAAAAAAAAACAACAAAAATGAGTTTTCATTTTCTGAATCGTAATTTTAACTTCTTCACTATTATTTCCTACAGACACTAAAGAAAGAATAAATGTGAAATAATTGTACAAATTGTAATGATGGAGACGAAAATATATGATAATTTTAGCGTATTTTATAAACAATAATTAAATTTTTAGCAGTGGTAATACATAAAATAATAAATAAACTGTTGTAACTTACAAAAAAAAAACACACAGAATATATTTGTATTTTAATATCCTAAAAATAGAAAATTATGCCGGCGCTGAGTAAATATAAATAATTACCAAAGGTTTTACCACGAAATTTAGAATTTATAAAATAATTCCAGTGCTTTCAGTTGTTACACTTTCTTCAGGAGTTCAAAAATAAAAATATATTGTGTTGAAGTCAAGGTCAAAAGAATATAAAAAATATTTTTCCTAATTTTTTATTCAATAGTTTTTTATGAACATTTGATCTGTTAAATCGTCCTCCAAAAAAAAAGATCCATATTCATTTTTTTTGAAAAGGAAATAGGTACAAATTAGGAATAATGAAACATTTATAAACTATTACATTATAAACAAAATTATTACATTTATAAACTATTTATCTTAGTTATTAACATAAAACAGTTTTCTTTTTAATGATAAATGAACCAGATTTATTTCCTGCCAATTATTTTTGAATAGATGTTTTTTCCTGTTGGGTACTTTGCAATCAGTTCAACTACTGAACAATAAGTACCCTTTCACAGCCCAGTAAGATGAGGATATGTATGACACGTAAATGAGGTGTAGTCTTGTATAGACTCAGGCCGACCATCCCCGAGACGTGTGGTTAATTGAATCTCAACCAATGTATACCGATATCTATTGCCTAGTATTTAAATTCGTATAAAATCATCTGTATAAAATCCGTCTTCGATTTCAAAAATCAGCTTTTAAACGAAATGAATAACTTTTAAATAGATGGTAAATTTTAATTTCTAAAATTTATTTTACAATGTACGATCAGTCATTTTAATTACGTGTGTAAATTATAAATTTATAGTAAAGATTCGTGAGATGAATACAAAACTTAATAAACACAAAATTATTCATACAGCAACATTTCAATCATAGTAATAAAACAAAACGAATAAAATTACTTATTTAAAATTTAATTTAGCAAACATTTATTTATAAAGTTAACAAATTTTCCTAATAAAAACTTTAAAGTGATGATATTTTTAGTAATTATAATTAATTTATAACTTGGCGAACTCTTTCTTCAATTAATTTAAATTGCAGAAAGAAAATTTAATTAATTCAATTTTACAAATTACCATACTGTATTTAAATTAATTTAAATATATTGTTAAATTTAACATCAATTTTTACTTAATATTAAATCAATGTAAACATTGTTAATTTCTCTATTTTTGAAAGTTATGTGTAGTGAGCTTTGATTGGTAGAAAGTAATAAATAAATGCAAAGTTTTGCATAAGGCTCACATAGCCTGAAAATTCAACTTTTTATTTAACTCTAAATTAATATTTGCTATCCATTTTGAAAAATGCACAGATTATTTTTAAACGTACCATTAGTAACGATATTTGATCATGTTTTATTTATTTTTTCGTTTCGGCCAACTGTGGATCACGTTCATTTTTCCTTCTCTCCTTCCTGTCCTACCAGTACTTTATAAATCTACCACTAAATTCTTCTGTTACTACATATATATATGTAATTTTTTTTTGTAGCCTTTTCTTCATAAAAAACCTTCGTTTCAGAAATTTCTTTAAATATTTTCTTGAATAATTCCCAATTTTGTTACTCTGTATGGTCCTTATCCTTATCCTTTTAAGTCTTTCTTAACTTTGTTATAATACAAGCATTTAGATTTTCTTTCTAGATAAAACAGGAGAATTTTTTGGAAGAAATTCCATTATCTCTCATCTTTAAAATATTGTCTATGAAAGATAACCTTCTCTTATGCATTATTATTTATATCTCTTAAAATTTCTCGTATAGCATTCTATGGAAACGACATTTATATATTTTTAGTCTGTTGTCCTTTATAGAATTATTTCCTATAATTTTTTTTTCTTTTTGATTTCTTTTAAAAGGCCTTGTTGACCAGTGTTAAACATTCTGCAACACGCAACTCTTCGCATGAATCATCGTATTGAAATACTAAATTTTATATTTATAGAGATTTTTGTTGCATATTTTCTCTGTTAGATTATAGGCAATTCCATCTTGTTCACCTGATGTTTTGGGCTATTTTTCCTTGAGAATTCTATTCTACAGTATCTACAACGTATTTAAACTATTTTTAATTTATTTTTTAAGAGTTTTTATTTTATATCTTTTATCAGAAAGTCAAAGTGGGAGTTTAACTTCAATAATGTACGAATATTGTACGCAGTTTTAACATTTTACAATTTCCGAATATTTTATTCAGACTGATTTGAAAGACTTTGATTATTGGATTTAAACTCCCTTGCAGAAAATAAGTATCACCAGAAAAATTATTGGAATTTTTACTACCTGTAATTTTTCAGACCCCATGATGACCCCATGGGGCGTACGTAAATGGTATTCCTTCGCAACTCATCGACAAAAAAAACAACCTAAAAGTGATACCTTCATTCAATTAATAACTTTTCAAGGACTTCTTTATTTATCATTACATTCAATGAGTGCAACTCTGCTTAGTGCTGCTTGAATCTCAGATGTTTTACATCTACGACCGTTTTGAAAACGAACTGATAGATAGTGAAAAGCAAAAAATTAATGTACTTCTTTCAATACTAATAACAAATTATATGCGTTAAATTTAAATTCATCATAAATTATTTGAAACTAGTAATTTCTAATATAACTGTTATTTAATTAACATAATAACGATTTAAATTACTCAAATTGCCCTGAGGTAGATAATCCCCACGTCCGGAACATTCCATCTACGTTCCACGTCCAGGGCGGAAACAGCTGTACTTG
>JAAAKQ030407442.1:5565-25041 GCA_010016005.3 Zanna intricata
ATTTTCATCTTCTCTTTGATCAATTTCTTCTTCAGATTGTTCTTGTTCCTCTTCAATTATTTTCTTACCATGTGGTACTTCTTCTTCATCATACTCTTCAACCTCTATATAACTTTCTTCATCTTCTGCATTGTCGTCATCATCATCATAATCATCATACAATTCTTCTTCTTCTTCTTCTTCCCCCTCTTCATCTTCATATTCGTAATCTAATTCCTCTGAATAACGTCTACTTCTATTTTTATGTTTAATATTAGTAACTGTACTATCAGGTTCTTCAGAATCAGATGAATCAATACAGATTACTTCACTGCTTCCAGAAACATCCTTTCTGTTTTCATAATCATCATCATCATCATCAAATTCATAATCTTCTTTCTCTTTTTTTTCAGGTTGTTTTTCCTCATCACCATCTAGCCCAGCATATATATCTTCATCACTTTCATCTACAGCTGCATTTTCTTCATCTTCTACCACTCTAACCATTTTGGGCTCATATTCTTCAATATATTCTTTTTCATATTCATGTTCCCAATTTTTGTTGGATAATTCAGTTTTTTTGTCATGATCTGAAATGATAATTTATATTAAAAGTCACTAAAAGGTAAACTAGGAAGTAATTAATAGATTGGATGAATAGTAAATATTTAAGGTATTTAATTTAAAAAAATAAAATTCACTGTACCACTATTTTACTAATTATCCAAATAAATGATAAATATTAAGACTCTATATAAGGTAATTTATCTTAATACCTTATTAATGTATTATTTTTTATTTATTTATAATTACAGTAAATATTTTTATAATATTTACACATCACTAGTGATCAATTAACATTTCTTTAAATGTTTTAAATCTTAATATTCGAGTTAATAAACATTAAAGACTATATAAAAATAACTGCTGGTTATTTTTAACTAAACAGCTGGATTTAATCTGACACAATCAAACTACCCTCTGAAAATGGCATACACATATTTATCAATCAAAAACAAGCTACATGTTAACATGGGAAAATTATGTATTAAAGACTGTAGTGATTTCATATTGTCTTCATTCCTATGATGTTTTGTCATTAACCAACCAGAGCAATTCATCCACCTTTCGGCTGGCTGCAATGTAATTTACACTGGGTGATGAAGTCACCAAATCCTATGCACCTTTCTATGTTACTACCACTATTTTTTTAATATATTTTTGCTATTTACTGTTACTTTAATGACTATTTATTATTCATTACTTTTAAATTAGCACCTGCTTTTAACATTCCTTTTTTTTAATTTAGGACCTATATAAATTAGAGTAGTAAAAAATTATATTATTTTTAGCAACTAGGATTATATGCTAGGTGCTATATTTAAGTATAACAGAATAGATAATATATAAAACCTGTCATACTAACTACCTGCAGTGGTATTGGGTAATAAAAATACCTGGCAGTGGAATTGTTTAAGACAATAATATCCATCCTATCCTTGCTTAACTTAGATGAATATTTGGCAAATGGTCATTATCAAACGATAATTCAATCACCTACTCATTTTACCAGTGAAAATAAATTCATAATAAAATTAGCCATTTAAAAACAATAACATTATTAAAATAATTTTTATTAATATATCATAAAGATAAATGAACATAAGATATACAAAAACTAAAATAACATGTTTGTCAATTTATTTTATCTAATATTTTTCACAATTAAATTGGTTAAAAAAAATACAATAGTGTTTTCCCAAAATGGTACGTTAATAACTTTTATAACAAAATAAAAAATATTATATTTTGGGTTTACAAGTGTTGATGTTCTTTTAATAATTTCTATTGGTTATTATCTGTTAATTAAACATATTTAACATAATATAAAAATGATACACTGATAAATATAAAAAAAAATCAAATATCAAAAAAATTTTTAAAAAAATAAGCTATGGTGTCATAGCTTATTTCAGTCACATGTATAACTCCTCCACAAAAGCTTTTGTGAACACTAAATTGACTAGAGTCATTTTTCTATTGAAAACAACATAAGCATTAGTAGTTGTCATACTGAACATCCATAAAACAAGCACAACATGATTCTACATATTTTTGTTCAAAGCTGTCAACCCCTACCTTTGCCTCATTGTAATTTTGAATAATTGCAGGATTTCCAGTTAACTTCTTCACCTCCCCGTTTTTTTTGATGCCAGGCAACTTTAGTTAATTTAACATTTGCCTAGAAAAGTGTTGCACCACTAAATGAAAGTCTAGTATCTCTCAGGTTCTCTTTCCTTATTTAGAACCATGCACAATTAAATTTCTTGTTTATCTATTGTGTGTGCTAATAACTGTTACATTATATGGTGGTTTCTTTAGCTGATCAACTACTGGAATTCCCATAAATCAGTTATTCATGGTTAAGTTCCATTTCATCCATAAAAGTGTGTTAATTTTTCACAAAATGCCTGCTAACAGATGTTCCTCTTGGATTACATTGTTTCCCACAGTAGGGTTCAGCAATTATGAAATTTAGACCCAAAATCACATATCATAATTATCCTAATCCCATATTTTGTGAGTTTCTTGGGATGTACATGTTAAATGGTTATTTTCCGCTAAATGCTAATAACTGCTCATCTATTTTTAAGTTTAAGCCTGGTTCATAGTTAGCTGTACATGATCTCTTTTATTGATACAAACTTGTTTTTTGTCTTTCTTTCTTGTCTTACTATTGAATCATAGTCAATGATACAACAAAATCATTTTTCAGAGAAAACTGCTTTGAATAAAAGATCACTTTTTGCAGTGCCAAACATTTCAGTTGCGATCAAGTGTTTGTCTTTGTGAATGGCACTAAGAATTATAATGCTTAATAATGCATTAATTTCAATAAAGTTAATTAGGCCAACTGAGAATTGCAGAGCTATAATTGTTCTGTTTATTTAGTATTTTCAGCATTGGTATGGGTTAAAATTTTGTTTATAATGGCTTCAAACAAATAGAAATAATTTTAAAGGCGACTAATAAAGTTAGTGTTACATTTTGGATGTTGATTTTCATGGATTATACTCCTTGCTGCAGCTGTTGTTATACTAGGAGGTTATTTTGTCCAGAGATAGCTGTTGTTATCTTTTATTACCAGAGGAACACGTGTGCCATTTACCTAAGTGCATGTGCTAATAGAAACGTTAAGTACCAGCATCAGCAGGTGCAGATACATAAATAAATTCAATAGAATCAGCAGAATCAAGATTTCAAGATAGTGTATCCCATGATTCAAATTCCTGGGTCTCTAGCTTTTTCTTAAGATTTAAGAATCTTACCTTAATCTTTGAAAACATGACTTGTACACAGTTTAGTCATCTTTTTTGATTTAATATTTATAAATGTAGGTTTATTTTTTGGTTGTTCCAAAACCTGTCGCCTAGTGTGACATAGACAGAAAGTCTAGTAGAAGGGATTGATATAATATGGAGTGGACTGGTTTCTTGTGAAGTAACAACTGGAACCTGCCTTGACACTACTCATTTAACAGATTGTTTTCACAGAAATTCAACTGTACTCATTGTCAATCAAGTTTCTATCCATCAGAAGAAATATCTTCATATGAAGGCTCATAATGTGTATCAGTACGAGAATAAGCGAAAATGTCCTCTTCCTCCTTGCTACCACAACCCTCATCAATATAACTTTTGTCAACAATAAAAACTTACTCTATTTCAGATGAGGTTAATGTCACTATGACAGAAAGAATCTTAAAAAAAATTTCATTTTCTAAAGTAAGAATATATTCCCTATTTGAAATTCTTTGAATGCACTATCAATGTTTTATGCACTAACTATAAAAAAAACTGTACATAAAACAAATAAAATTTGTTATACAAAAGTTATATTAATGGTATGCAGTCTTAAAGCTCACTAAAGACTAATTTTATTAATTATGTTACTGATATTCTGTTGTGAGAAATACAAAACAGGGTTGCCGTGAGCATATACGGGTAGGGGGTGAGTTGGCTGTGATGCTCAGTATAGCTAATACAAAAAGACAAACTCCATTACAAAAATATAATTCATCGTAGTTAAAATCACAATGAATACCATTCTAAGGTTAAAAGATTGATTGGGAATCGTAATTTACGCTTCATTAAATCAAAATATTCACAAAATAAAGCACTTCAATAATTGTATAATTTGAATCTTTTATCTGATATCTAGCAGCAATATCTGTAACTATATTAAATTATAATAATCTTGTAACTATATTAAATTATAATAATCTACTAACCACATTATTTATTATTTTTTTTAACCTCCGGAACCACCGTTAAGGTATATCTTCAGAGGATGAAAGGAATGAATTGTAGCGTGTGTGAAAAATGCCATACCTGACCAGGATTTGAACCTGGGACCTCCGGAATGAAAGGCTGAGACGCTACCACTCAGACCAGTACTAACCACATGGAAAATTTCAAGTGCATGCAATTACAAATGTATTTTAGTAGCATACAGGACTTGTCAAAGAATCAAAGGGTTGTATGAATTTATGTTGATTCACGATCATCAAAATAAGCAATATTTTAGGTTAATGACAATGATTCCAGAGAATATTAATTTTATACTACAGAAAAACATCATCATATGAATTAATGTTAAAATTTTTCATGGCATAAATATTAATTGAATAATTATTAAATTAAGAGTAAAAAATTAATTTTTACCTTTAGTATCTTATTTATTCACTCTGATGTAGAAGAGATGACAATGATTGGATTTTGGACGTAAACAAATTTAGAACAAGTGTTACTTTTTTTTTTTTTTTTAATGAATTTAAAGAAAGTACATATTACTTTTGGTCACTTTGGGAATGGAAAGGTGAGGTAGAAAATGAATCTTCTTTTGTTAAGTGAGGAGCACAAAAATACCAGTAACTTTAACAAAGGTTTTTCTTAGATATATATCGGCCTAAATATAAAATTTTGTTTTGAAATCTCTACAACTAGTTCTAGATCTATTTCATTGAAATTTAGATATGCTGTAATAATGTAACTGAAACTGGATATGAGAAAATTTGATGAAGATTGGTAGTCATTCCTGAGTTATCCTCAATTTAAGGTTAAAACACTAAGGTCATATTGACAGAGTAGTGGTGTATTTTTCATATGCACTAATTTAGTGAATTACAGTGATGAACAAGTTGAAACTTGATGCTTATGTGTATATGGTTCTACTGGTTCATTGAATGTATGTAGAGAGTGCATTGTACTCTGAAAATCAGCAAGTTTCTGACTGAAATAGTGAGGGCATAAAAACAATTTTTTTTAATTTTCCATACAAAAAAAATCAAATGGAAAATATAAAAAGTTATAGTTTTATTCCAAATGTTTTGTTGTAAGATGTCACTTATTTTATGTTCATTTTCATTTAATTACTCATTTTTGTGCTTGAAATGAAGCAATTAAAAATATTTAAAAAAATCTGAAATTTAACAAAAAATTTCAAAATCTACAATTTCTACCCTATTTTTCATAGGAGAAAAAAAATTTAGTTTTCAGTCAACTTTTAATTCAGCATGATGAATTATAGTTGCCAGAGCTGATTTTCATATGCATGATGAACTCGACTTGCATCTTATAACAGTTTATTATTTGTGTTGCACTCTGTTGGAAAAGGGTTTAAAAATATATATGTAACACATACACATCGCTTAAAGCAGAAAATTTGTAAGAATGACAAATCGAATAATGTTACTTTTATGCTATTTTGAGTGTACAATAAGGATAAAAATGCCTTAGATTCACACAATTTGATTTTTTTGCTTTTCTTAATAATGGTGCATCTTTTTGAATATTATATTGTAGCTTTATTGAAAAATAAATAAGAGAAAGAAAATAGTAATTTATCATTTTAAAGGCTCTGAACAATTGTATTTTTCTTGATTCCCTCGTTTAAGTCTTTAAAGTATTCTAAACTGATTGTTTATGCATACATTTTTTTTAGAAAAGAAAAGTTTTGTGGCGTTAAGGATTTTTTTTTAACATACTTTCTGATAGCAATTACTGTGAAGAAGCTTCATAATAATTGAGTTTGTTTTTACTTTTGGAATTACGACAGTAATCTATCCTGTTGGCTAAATAATGATTTAAGTCGTTAATAAAACAAACATAAAATTGGCACAAAGCTAATTTCAAATAATATATATGATAAAATTTAAGGAATTACATAGCTATGGCAATAATTGTAAAATGATTATTATTATTACAAGGATCATTCAATAATTAGGCACAAATTCTGGAGCTAAAATAGTTTGGTTAATCAACGTGACTTTTTTGTTCTCTTTTAAACATATCTCCAATAAGAGATCAATAAACCTGTCTTATTTCTAAATAACTTTATACTTGCTGCAAGGAAATCTCTATCTTGAAGCCAGAACCAACTTGATACATTATCTTTGATGTGCAATTGCCAATTTACTTCTTACCACATAATGCCACCCTGAGCAGACCAAACAAGTGGCCAAGTCAAGACTGTATAAGGCGTGAGGTAGAACTTCTCAATGCAATTTGTTGATGGTTTCTCAAGTTTCGGGCGTTATCATGAATAAGAACGATGCCTCTGATCTGAGATCTAGGGTGTATTTTCAATATGCTGGCTTCACTTTGTTGATAAGCATGTCACAGTAGTAAGTACTGTTTATTGTTCACTGATCTAATAGAAAATCAATAAAAATTAGGCTTTTTGAATCCCAAAAGAATTCCATCATAATTTTCCTGATGTTTATGGCTGGGTTCAGAATTTTTGCTTGAAAGTGAAATCATGTGCTTCTACTCCAAGCTGTCTATCTGATTTTGGTACATAAAGGTGAATCCACATTTCATCATAGTTTGGAATACAGTTCACAAAATCATTGCCATCTTTCTGACACCATTGATTCAGCTCTGCACATGTAACCTCTAGTTTCTTTACATTGTTCTGTCAAGTCTCCTATGCTTTTATTTAAAAGTACTTGAGCTTGTTTGTGATAATTTTATGAACTGTACTGATACTGGTATTTTTCTGCTATAATTTCAACTGCAATCAATCCATCAGTCTTCTTGATTGAGAGTCTAAGCAAGCACTGGAGTTAAAATTTCAATTGGATGATGTCCAGAACAATACTTGTCTAACGCAAAAATTTGACATCTTTAAATTTTTCTACCACTTGAAACAATTTGCTTTGTTCATATTGTTTGGTCACACAAGAGTAAATTTTATCTAGTTTTTCACCTCTGGAAAACAAAAAACAACAGATCACTGCATGCTGCTGAAATGATTTACAAACTTCAAAAGTACTCACAATCATAAAATGAGATTTTGAGGTTATAAACAAAACAATTATTACTCAAACAGCAGATCAAATGTCATCACAGGATTACCAACTTACTGTTCTGAAAGAATCATAACCTTCTTCTTAATTATTTTGTCTCCACAGCTATTTATGTCTTTTAATTATTAAATGACCCCTGTAGTTATCCCCTATCATTTATTTTAAAATATATATTCTTTTTTGCAATAAAAAGCATGCAACATGACAAATTTTAAAGCAAATTTGTTAACAGTCACAATATAATAACACTAGTCAACAAAAATTTTTATTTGTGTATCTGGAACTGTACAATCTGGGAGAGTGTCCTTTGATGGGCCTCCCCACCTCCAGCTGTTCTGCCATGGCAGGTCGGCCGCCGGTTCTGGATCTTTTATTTTTTGCCTTGCCTCCAACTTCAGCGGTAGGGGTCTCAGTTGCAGCTAGTCCAATTCCAGGCCCCCTATCCTCTCCGCCGGGTCTTGGTCTTATCTTGTTTGCCCACTCAAATAGATGCCGCTGAGGCTGCCCTACTGGTTTGGGTCTTTTCCTTCTATCACTTTATTTAATATCCTTTTTTTTTTTAGCAGTGGGCCTAGGGGGTCAGGGCCTCATCATCACTGTCCTGCACAAGCAGGGCTGACTTCACAGAGGACTGTCCCTTCTACCCTAGTCCTTGTTAAGTCTCAAGGGTCCCATTCCATCACCTCCTTTTCTTTCTGGGTTAGAATTGTGGTGATCCAGCACTTAGCTTGCACCCATCTGCATAAACCACTTAGCATCAATTCTAAGATTCCTTCTGGCATTTTCCTCGTTATTTCCATGTCTCTTGATATACTCTTCCAACAGGAGCATTCAAAAAAGGGATGTTCCACCAATTCAATGCTGCCACAGTATAGGCAGTTTTGCTACTCCCTCATTTTGAACTTATGGAGATATTCATTAAAATCCTTGTGATTGGAGAGGAACTGGGAGAGGTGAAAATCCACCTCCCTCATTTTCAATATTCCATTGAACAAGATGTTCCAAAGCAGGATGCTAAGGGAAGATCCCTGCAGAACACCTCCCTGAATCCAGATGCTGATTCTCCCTCTTCGGTGGTAGCTCTTATTTCCTTTTCATGGAGGAACTCGTTCACTGCAGCTCTAAGATATAAACTTATGTTATATTAATGTAGTATGTAGATTAGTGTCAGCTCTTCAATAATACAATCCCAGGGCACGCTGCCAAAAGCATTGCAGGCATTGAGGAGGACCATCAGGGGGATCTTTCTGGTCTTCTGCCCAGCTCACCTTCCGTAAAGCATCGATGGTTGATTTATCTGACATTGCACGTGACAGTGTCGCTTCAAAATTCAGCAAAAATCATTCTCTTGTCCTCATTTTAACTAAATTTGGGATGCTGAATTCAAAACTTATCAGAATTTGTAAAATATGTCACGTTTTTACATACATACAATTTATTTACCAATAAATGCATACTCACTGTCAATATTTAAAAAAAAAAAATTATTTATGCGTATTCATTTAAAATTAGTTTAAATCAACTAAATTTTTATTTATTCAAACAAAGACAAATTAAAATTCATTAATACAATTTTATAACTGTTTCTAAAAGTCTAAATCATTGGATATTTTTTTAAAAGTTTATATCATTGTAATTGTCTGACAAACTTTTGGCTTACACAATGTTTAATCAGTTTCTCTAAACAAAAACCAACAATAGTCACCAATCTTCCTTGGTACCAATGCTCCATGGTCAGAATATCCTGATAGAAATGCTCACCTTGCACATCGCTGACAGAGCCCAAATTTTCAGGAAAAAATCTATGTGGGACTGTAGGAAATGAATTTTTAATGATATACTAAATGTTTGTAGTTTTCTAACATCTTATTAACAAAACATTTTTCATCTTTTCTGCTGCCTAAAAACCAATAACAATGTCTTTGAAGGACTTCCATACAGCCAGTCAAATTCGCCAAGTTTATCGTCAAAAATTGAGTCCTTAAGCAGTTTCTTGATTTGCGGACGAATAAATATACCCTCCTTGAGCTTACCATCATCAATTTAGGAAAATTTATTTTTAAATGATTAAATCCTGGTCCATCTTTGTCTAGTGGTTTTACAAAATTTTTCATGAGTCTATGAGATAAGTTTTATCTGAAGTAGCAGCAGTATGATTTTACCACTTTCAATTAATTATAATTGCTTAACTTTTTTTTCACCAGCCACAAAGTTCTGTCACAATGACCAGTTCTTTAGTTGATAATGATTTTTTGTGTCACAACTATCCCAAAGACAATATAAACAATATTTTGTAAACCCATCTTGTAAATCAAAAGTAATGCAACAACTTTCAGATCAGTGCAAACTTGCTACATACGCTTTTTGTATTTCATTGCTTCTAATATTGATACCATAGTCCCATCATTTTTTTCACATTGTATGAGCTAATGGAATGGCTCATACAATGTGAAAGCTGTTTGCTACCATTATGCAATAAAACTGCTTTCATGCTAACTTTAGAAGTCAATAAAAAGACATCATTCTTCAGGAATATAATGAAATCAAAGCTCTTTCATCAGTACAAACGCACAATGAATTTTTCATAGTAAAAGTTGAATAAGTTTACTTCGTATTCTAAATGTAATAATTTTTGTTTTTTCTACTAAAAGATTCTGCTGTTGCAGTCTAGACTGCAGAAGTTCAGCTTGTTGCTTTGATAGCTTTAAATTGCAAATTAAATCATTAAGTTCATGTTGTTAAATTAAATAGGGAGATTTTTCATCAGATACAGAAAAGAAATTCTTTAACATCCTCTGCACAATCTACTTTATTTTCAGATTGTTCTTCTAGCAATGTTGGATTAAGTGGTGGTAAAGGGACACATAACTCACATCTGTGTGGTACCGGCTTTAGAGGTGAAGATACATCTGTATGTTTTATAAACTTTCTATTTTTTATATTTGTCATACAAAAGTAGTAATCGGTGAAGTTGTCCTTAGGTTCACACCATACGGCATGTAGATGTTTCCCCTTCAACCATTCAGTTCGAGTTACTGAGCACGATAAGCAAATAACATGAGGCACTTAAATTTTAACTTGAACCCCAAGTGCACAATCAAAATAAAATCTATAAGCTGGTTTTATCAATTCAGAAATACTCTTTCATTGAGATTTAGATGTAAATTTATCACAGATATAATTTTCTGGATGATTTGAACTCCATGAACCTTTTAAGAAGCCATACTGTAGCAAATATAAACAAGAAATACTACTTTTGTATTAAAGAACTGGTAAAAATATAGGAAAACACTAATAACTCTGTGAAACACAACACACAGTATAGACAAGTGAAGCCACATAGACTGAATAAGATTTAACCTCGTGGTAGGCAACAGGATGTCTGTATGTCATCATATAAACATGTTTGCACGTTTCTAGTTTACATGATGAAATGTATATATTTATTTTTTCTTTATTAAGCATGTATGTATTTTGTTTAAAAGTAAAAGTACAGAAAGTATTGTTAACTGTAACCAGTAGTTGATCAAAATGAGTAAATTAAATTTTTTTAAATAAATTTACAGTTTATATATTGCCTCCTAAGGCAGATTATAGAAGGGAAGATTGAAGGAAGAAGGGGCAAAGGAAGAAGAAGAATTGGGATGCTGACCGATGTAAAGGAATGAAGGGCATACCAACAATTGAAAGAGGAAGCTCAGGACCGAGTGAAATGGAGGAAGTCCAGCTGATACCTGTCGAAAAGACAGATACACAAGAGAGAGAGAGAGAGAGAGAAAGAGTTAATTTTACATGATTACTTACTTAAACATTACATTAACATCATATTATATTAAAAAAAAAGTATTAAAAGGACCATATTTACCTATATTATATAATTTTATATATTTTTATTAGCAAGCATTTATTAACAAGTCATTTTACAACATAATTTTTTTATGAATATGAATTGCTTAAGAATATTTTACTATGGACAGGCAGATTTTAACAAAGGAAACCTTGCTTTAAAATAAATAATTAAAGTAGAACATTAAAATTAGGGTAACTAAAGGATGGCATTTGATAAGGAACCTGTTAATTTTTGTTTAACATTGACTGGAACAAGATTAAATTTCCACATATAAGCTTCAAAAATATTATTTTTGAAATTAATATTTCTTTGGAATATTGGAAAAATTGTAACTTTCTCCCCTTTCCCATTTCACAAAATAACAGACACCCTTATTTATGACATGGACCAATTCTTGAAAGAGTATGAAAACTACGCATGTTGATTATCTTTTTCCCCATTTTAGTTTCTATTTTTACTCTAAATATTTAGTTATTAAGCTAGACAATACATAACAAAAGTATTTAAGATATAAAGATAAACCTGATACATAACGAAAATAATTAAGAAATAAAGACAAACCTGATTCAACATTTGATGAATAATCTTCCTGTTCTTCTACTTCATGCTTGTCATCAACAGATTCAGTCTGATAATAGTTATCTATAGTTTTTAAACTAGTGTAAGTTTTCGTTTCTTCTTCTTCTGAATTTAGTTTTTCTCCAGAAACAAGATTTTCTTTAACATCAAAAATCTTTTCTTTATTAACATTATCTGTTGTCTCAAGACATATTTCTTCCATATTTTCACCAACAGTATTTGATGCATCTTTTACTTCATTATCTTCTTCAGAAAATTTTAATGAATATGGCAAAATATCTTCATTAACATCAATATCATCATAAAGATTTCCATTAGATTCTGATGAAATATTGATTGCATCTGATTTATCGGTTGTAATACTACTATCTTTATTATCATCTAAGGCAGAAACATATTCATCAGTTGAACTTGTAATTGTTACAGTACTATATCTACTACTGCTAGTAGTTGATGTCTTTGAAGATAATGATAACTTCTCATTACTACATGTCCTACCATCAAAAAATTCATTACCATTAACTTCCTTTTCTGATGATACAATATAATATTCTACATTTTGTAAATCAGTTTCTTCCTCAACTTCTCCCTCTTCATTCTTTTTATTGGTACTACCATGACGAATATTTTCATCCAAACCTTCTATCTCTTGATTTTTTTCATTATCTGGGCAACTCTCAGCAGCAAATGTATCTGATAGTTCACTTACAGTTGTTTCATCACTGCTATGTATATCATGTAAATGTTCAAGCCTTGCACTTCTTCGTCTTTTCCTTGGTGTTCTGAAAAATTAATGAAAATTATAATATTTATGTATGCAAGTTTAAACAATACAAACTATATATATTTACAATACTATTATTTATGATTAATTAAATCAAAAAGTGTGTTATTTCTTTGGACATGGATCATTTACCAAACTCTATAAATGGATAATTAAATTGCAGTGTAGGACTTCTGTCTGTAGATGCCATTAAACTTATACACATTATTTTATGTACACTATACTAACAAATATTACAAATTTATTTCAAGATGTGCTATCATAAAAGAAACAAGGAAATCAGAATTAAATTTTTAAACCAGAATTTCAAACATTTTTCTTAATCTTTGCCTGTTAATTTTCTAATAAAGGAAAATAACTGTCCAACTATTTTCCTTTAGCAACCTTTAATAACCTGTCTAGGTTGTCCCATCTTGTCTCTAGATTGTCTAGGATTTTTTTTGTAATCTTCAATTTATTTCAAAACAATATTCACAATACTTAAACAATAATGAAATTGCCATAATTTATTATGATGATTAAATTTAAGATTTAGTTTATTTCTTAAGTTTTATCTATTTATTATCTATTTAAGAAAAAAAAAATAGTCTCTCTATTGATAATATCTATATAGCATTCAATTAAATCATTCCATTTTCAAAGAACCAACAGCTTTCAAATTATATATGCTGCAGGTTGCAGACTGAAGTTTCTAGTATAGTATTACTGTCACTGTTTTGAAATTGGCTGTTTTCACAATATATTGTGGGCAGAATATTATGAAAAATATCAAAAATATCTGCTACGTTTATTTCCATCTATTAATTTGAACTGACATGAATCTTATGCATCTGAACGATCATGGTCTGAAGAATCAAATTTTAGGAAACTTAAAATTTAGAATCACTATCTTTCCAGTAGGCAATCTGCTATATTAAATTCTGAATGCAATAATTTTTTCTTGATACAGCACCTTTTTTGCACATGAAGACCACTTGAAACACTTACAAAAAAAAAAAAAAAAATTGGATAATTTAATGCATAAATAACTATTTATAAAAAAAAGGACACAAATTAAATAAACACATGAAAAAAGAAAAGAAGAATATGATAAAACGAGCTTAAAAATTAATAGCAAAGAATAATGAAATATACAAAACTGACACAGTATTATACTTCATACTCAAATGAACAATGCAACAGTATTAGCTAGGATGCAACTGGCATTCTTATCACCAGCAGGCACTAGACTATTGCAAGTCAACTTGAGACCAATCAATCTCAAAGGAAGGTGGCAGCAATGTGACCAAATTGTCTCAAAAGCAGTGAATGTACAAAGTCTCAAACCGATTTAAAAAAAAAATAAAGAAAACTTTTTCACAAATTTGGCAAGTGAACGTCTTTTCATTAAATTTTCAAATTTAAGAGTAGGTTTATTGGTTAAATAATCATATTCTGAGGCAGTCTGAAAATTTAACAACTTATCTAAAAAATCTTCACAACTGAAGGGAAATTTCAACTAAATGAATAAAAGCATTAATAAATGAAAAAAAAAAAAACAAAAAAATACTGTTTACTTGAAAGAGATCAAGGAAGGATCTCTTCTCTTAAAATAAACTGTGAAATTGATGTTACCTTATTTACTGTTTATTAAAACTAAGTCAAAATGATTTTGATGGTGAATGCAATATGGTAGAGAAAGTGCCAAAAATCACCAATATTAAATGAATAGTTTGTTCGAGATGAAAAACATTAACTGTTTTAGTTATTTTCAATATTTGCTGCTGTGAAATAGGATATAAGAGATTTAAAAAAAAAAAAAATAAATAAATAATAATTTAACAATTTTTACACATACTGGAGATATTTTTTGACAGATAGTATTCTAATACCTTATGGCTCAAAGTGTGTTTCTTCTTCATACACTACTTTTTAGTAAAAAATAATTCAAAGATTTATCATTAAAATGAATAAAAAGTATAAAAAAAATATCACTGTCTACATCACTTTCATCTGCCAAACATAACACTCAGCACTGACAAGTGACATACTTGTTATGTCTAAGGGTTAACTCTTTTCACATCAGACTTCTACTGTTAAGAAAAAGTTTCAACAGTAATAGAACTTTTTTGATATTGTTAATTCAACATAATTTATACTTACACCTGAGATGCATCAAATTCATTTTGTGGTGTTGCAACAGAATCATTAGCATCACTTTCATCATTTGGGAGACTGAAACGTATCTGACGTGGCAAAGGTGAATAACATGCAGGTAATTCTTGAACTTTTAATTTATCTACAGTCACATTATCTTTAATAACTGTATCTTTAGCAAAAGATACTGGTGAATCTTTAGATGGTACAGTTAACCCTTTTGGAGTATGTTTACTTTTCCATGGTGACTGTAAAATAAATAAAATTAAAATTTCAAAAAATTTTTTTTATTTATAAAAAAGCTACATATTGGAAAATTTAACAATTAAAAAAGTTACATTGATATAAAAAGTCAGTTTTTATCATCTTGAAAAACAAATTAAACTACCATGCCATGGGCAATCTTATTTGGAAACAATCTCTCCCGCTTAAGTTTCAACAGCCCTTCTTGTTTTCTTTACTCTACTTTTTTCCCCTTTGGATAGATCCCATACAATGTAAGCCACTACCCTGGTTGACACAATTTCATCACTAGTACCTTCTACTAGCTAACAAAGCAGGTGAATGCCTGTGGGGGTGTCTCTGATGGGCAAATATTATAAATCATTCATTCATTTTTAAAGCTAACTTACCGATTTTCATGCACTGTGCATTTTATAAAGCAGCCAATGCAGTAATGTTATTACTCAACTTATTGATATAATGTATAATGAATAATTACTTACTATACAATGTTATAACGGTTTTTTTTTTAATTGCTTACTTTTTAATAAAGAATTCAGAATTAACATTCATTATTATGTAAAATTTAACAATGTTAATAGAAAAAAGAAGGAATTAACAGTTAAAGATTATGAGAAATAGTATACTGAAGTGACTTAGAATGCACTGTATTGAAGTTGGTAATTATTAAACAACCAACAAATTTTGGGTTGTGGATTTTTTTAACTTTTGATACTTGTTTCCTATGTATCTTTTAGTGCTGAATCTGAAAATAACCTTCATTTTTTCCATCACATCAGGATTTTCTGCAATTTCAAAATTTGTAAAAAGTTGAACAATTGCATAAATGTAATACTATAAAATAAACATAAATGGGAGAGCTTGGCTGACCGGTTGTGACAAGACTTAACAAGATCTAATATGGTACAAATGCCAAAAATCTTAATTTCAGTAAGTCCAGCCTTCAATGTTTTTACTGAATACTTCACTTGTAATATTTTTCTTCTATCCATTATTTTTATGAATAACTTGCAGTCTTTCTCCCATTTATTTTATTATTATATTTTACTTCAATTTTGCCTACCAAAATTCATTCAATTCAGTATGTTCAAAATTCATCAGCTGGGGAAATACTTTGTGAACTATCAAATTT
The DNA here is from genome assembly GCA_010016005.3 of Zanna intricata. Taxonomy (NCBI): domain Eukaryota; kingdom Metazoa; phylum Arthropoda; class Insecta; order Hemiptera; family Fulgoridae; genus Zanna; species Zanna intricata. The sequence goes on from JAAAKQ030407442.1 coordinate 21,638, forward strand.
AATTTGTTTCTATTGAGGGAATATCTGAACAAATGTATATGGTCTTAATCACAAAAAACTTGATAAATCATTCATTTAAAATTCATTAAATGAATTTGACAAATAGGTGAAAGCAACTAAGCATTATTTTAAACAAGTGGTTTTTTTTACAAAAACAACAATCTTATAATTGTTTACAAAAACAATCTTACGTCATATAAAAACTAGAATTTTACATTTCAGTAAAATCCCCAAGCATAAGTAAATCTAAATTGCAGGATTTTCATATCACTAGCAATAGGATAAAAAAAAGCATAACATTTATATGTAATATACCTTAAGAATAGATTGTGGTGTATTCCTCTGTGGTGTAACAGAAATGGGTGCAATAACTCTCTTCTTAACGTAAGGTGTTCTCAGTAAATTTTCATCAACTTCAACTGTATTATTTACAGTCTTCAATGGTGTTACAGTAATAGAGTGATACTTTAATGAGGAACTAGGTACTTCATCCAATTTAACTTTTTTGGAAGCTAAATTACTCTCATTTACATCATCTCGGTCTCTTTTCTTAACTCCAAATGCTCTAAAAAAAAAAAAAAAAAAAAAAAAATTGAAATAAAAACTCATTAAGATTGGTTTTCTCCATTTTCTTCACAGAGCCAAATTTAAAGTTGCACATCAGCATGCTTATAACCGACAGCTCCCCTACAATAAGTTGCTAAAAACCATCATTACTCTTACAGGAAACATTACAGACTGAGTTCTTTACTTATGGTATATGTGATGTCCTTGTATGTTCTTATTAATCTAATTAATATTAATTACTTATTTTGCACTTTTCAGTTTATCTTATGGTTATGACAGATGTAAATCAACTGAGGTTGACTTAACTTATTTCTTCCTAACGTTGTGTGAACACAACAGTACAAAATTATGTAAATTATTAAATTTATTCAATTTAATATTCTAATGAGTTATTTTTAATTTTAATTGTAAATGATGTATAAATGCTATTGACAAGTTCAGTAATTTTATCTTTATAAGTATTTCTTTATTTATCTGAACGGAAAATTATAATAAATCGGATGGTGCACTTTATTGGAAGAAATAAATGTCTGTAGATTCTTAGAACTAAATATTTGTTTATGTCCACTATTACTATTATGATTAGTGTCCTGCTGAGTCATTTCTTGTATGTATAAGGTTTTGGGTTTCATTATTTTTCAATGAAATGTGCAAGTGTTGCGTTGGTGCAACGTTGGGAATTTCCTGCCACTTGAGAATAGCTGTGCTTGTAGTGCCTTTATCAAAACAGTTTTTTTGCAGTTGTTTCTGTAGCTTCGTTGTATATGATTCAATCTTATTGACTGCATTTCGTATTTAAAATTTTATTAGTGCTTGACAAATTTTAATGTGACAGAATGATTTATTAGTTATTTTGTGACTGAATTTATTTATTAGTTTGTCAAAAAGTGAATTTTAACTGGAGTGTTTTTATTATGATGAATTCCGTTTTTCATAATGTAAATTGTTTATTAGTTTCTAGCATGTGATTTTTGTATAGCACAACAGGTGAGCAAAATTATTTACTTACTACTTTTACAAAATGAGTTTTCAACAAGAATATTACAGAACAGAAGAAGAATTGCTCGCTGCACTCAATGATATCGAGGAGGAGAAAGCAGCATGCAGTGTCGATGCAGTAATTATACCACCTGATATTGATAAAAATACAGATGAAGAGGACATTGATGATAACCAAATGGTTATAAATGATGGGGGTGATCTCGTTCCTACAGATATTGCTGGTTCTTTTGAAGTTCATCGTTGTGTTTCTACTGAACCAACCAAATGCAAAATTCCCAAGAAAAAAGTAATGAACAAAAATCATGTCCAAATTGGGAAATTTCTTTACAAACTACATAAAAAATTCCAGATGACAGTGAATTAAATAAACTTGTCAAAGAAATAAAAAACCATTACGGTGACCTAACAATACTTCAAAATTTTAGTTTATTTTTTGACGATGTGTTCTTGGACAAAATTATCAAATTTCTTGTATCATATGCTAAGGAAAGGAACAACTATAGCTTTTCTTTAACTTGTCCGGACATAAAAAAATTTATTGGAATTCTCATTCTGACTGGCTACCACTCCCTTCCCCAAACTAAAATGTACTGGAGTAAAAACTCTGATAAAGGTGTACCACTTGTACGAGAGACAATGCCCCAAAAAAGATTCGATGAAATTAAAAGATACATACATTTCTCAGACAACACAAAACTAGACAAATCAGATAAATTTTCAAAAGTCCGCCCATACTATAACAAACTAAATGTCAAATTTCGCCAATTTGGGATCTTTTCTCATATTATTTCAATCGACGAGCAAATGGTACCTTATTTTGGAAGTTCTTTCAGCGAAAATGTTTATTAGAAGGTAACCGGTGAGATTCGGTTTCAAAATTTGGTGTATTGCTTCTATCAGTGGTTACGTCTACAATTTTGAGCCATACTGTGGTAAAACTGGGGAAATAAACGGTGGCTGTGGACTAGGAGAAAGGGCTGTCTGTAATTTGTTAAAAGTAATTGAAAATCCAGAAAATCATGTTATCTTTTTTGATAATTTTTTTAGTAGTTATTCTTTAGTAAGCAAACTGACAAAAATGAATTTCTTGATAGCCGGAAGAATAAAAGAAAATAGACTACATAATATTCCACTCTCAACAGTGAACAAATTTCTAAAAGCTCCAAAAGGAACATATGAATATGCATGCGTTTGATAAAAATGAAAATATCTTCGTAGTGAGGTGGTGGATAATTCAGTTGTTACTGTAATAACAAATTACGGATATACAGAACCTACGCTAAATACAAAAAGGTATAACAGGAAAGAGAAAAGATGTCTATGTAAAACAGCCAAATATTATCAATGATTACAATAAAGGAATGGGGGGATAGATGCTCATGATAATGCAATTGCTAATTACAGGATTCGAATAAGATGTAAAAAATGGTGGTGGACCTTACTTGTAAATGGCATCGATGCTACCGCAGTAAATGCCTGGAAATTTTATATTTTAGCAACCGGAAATAAAATTAGTCAGATTGATTCAAATCACAGTTAGTTTTGTCCTTACTTCATTCTACGAAAATTGAAGAACCTGATAAGAGTGACAAATTTACTGTTAGGACAATGTAGCAAGACTACTTTACCTGATGACGTACGAAAGAACACAATTGACCATATGATTCATATCATAGACCGAAATGAAAATAATAAAAGACGAAGGTGTAAAATGTGCCATAGTCAAATTGTTTATATTTGCAAAAAATGTCAAGAATCTTTACACGTGGACTGTTTTGAAAAATTTCACAACTCAGCTAAAATGTAAAAGTAAAATTTAATATGTCAAAAAATAT
>JAAAKQ030407553.1:0-13602 GCA_010016005.3 Zanna intricata
CATTCATACACATCATCCTCATTCATCCTCTGAAGTAATACCTTACGGTAGTTTCGGAGGCTAAACAGATAAAGAGTAATAAAGTCGCATGTAGTAACACGTGTAGAGAAAGCTGGTGGACTACACGCGTCTTTAGCTGCGGAATCTGCACGTTCATTTCCCGGAATCCCCACGTGGCTAGGGACCAGAAATTCACTTGTGTGTTGCGATAGTCAACTCAGCGATTGCGTTATAGATTTCTATGGCGATAGGATGTCTGGAATAAAAGTTTTCTTGGGATTGGAGAGCACTGCAGGAGTCGCTACAATAACGATATTTCGATGATTAGAATTAATGATATTCAGAGCTTTATTTATTGCGTATAGTTCAGTAGTAAACACATTTGTGATACTAGGTAGGCCAAACATATATGTTCTATCATTGACAACAAATGCCAACCAATGATATCGTTGTGTTTCGATCCATTGGTATATACTATTGCATCTGCGTTTGTCTTGGACAGGATATGTTGAAACATTTGCTGAAAGACAATACGTGGTATTGATTCTTTATTGTAAGTCATAAGGTCAAATATGAAATTTGAAGGTTGATTCTCCACGGAGTATATGAGAACGGATATGTTGGAAAAATAGACGTGCCTACATTTATAAGGTGTAGTAGGCAAGAGTTACGGACACCTACAGGGACAGTACAACGTGAATGATTATCATATCTTCCTAAATTAGGATTCCGAAGAACCAAGTCAAATGCAAAGTGATTTGGCTGTCCTTTGAGACGGACAAACTAGGATGCTAAAAACTGGTTCCGTCTGTCCCAAAGTGATGGCTCACCCCAGTCAACAAGCAAGCTTACGATAGGGCTTGATTTAAAAGCACCTTTGGCAAGCCGAAGGAAAGAATGAAGTATAACATCCAGCATTTTAAGTACGGTATGACGCGCTGAAGAGTAGGCGACGCAACCGTAATCTAAACGGGAACGAACTAAAGTATAATAGGCTCCCCAATTTGTTTTTTTTTTTTTTTTTTTTTTTTTTTTTAACCTCCGTAACCACCGTTAAGGTATATCTTCAGAGGATGAGATGAATATATTGCAGCGTGTATGAAAAATGTCATGCCTGACCGGGATTCGAACCCGGGACCTCCGGATGAAAAAGGCTGAGACGCTACCACACAGCCAATTTGTGTTGCTTAGGACTCAAAGCATATCTAAAAGTTTAAAACATTTTACTTTTAATTCTTTGCTGTGTTTGACCCAAATAACACGTAATAAGACGGCTATCAAAAACTAAATCTAGAAATCTGTGTCTGATGGTCTCCAGCGCGGAGGAAGCTGATGGCGGCGGGGGTTTTCGTCACCGATCACAAAGACTATGGCTTTGTGGTCGCTGGCGAACTCTTCTTCACTAACTTCCTACCTCTCCACCATCCGGGTCAGTTCTTCTGGAACCAATGTTAAATCCAAGACCGATCCTTGACCCCTTCCAACAAACGTCGGGACGGCGGGCTCATTCAGCGTCACCATTCCCAGTGACGATAGCAGCGTCGCCAGCTCGTAGCCCCTGTCGGTGGTCTGGGTGCCGCCCAATTCAACGCATTCTGCGTTGAAGTCTCCGGTTAGTATGACAGGTCTTCCGTTGGTTCTGACCAGCCACTCAATTTCGGTCAGGAATTCCTGGAAGCGTTCCCAGCTACAGTTCGGGGATGTGTCTTCGGCCGCATACCTCCCCGACACCGTTCCAATCGCGGCGCCACCATTACGATCAATTAACCAGGGACCACCTTGTGTCTGGTGCTGGTTGGGCTCTGAGAGGAGCACAAAGTCCATCTCCTTTGCCATCTCAGTCTCCCATGCGAGATCCTGGGCAGCCGACTTTAACTATTTGTTAATGTTAAATCTTACTTTATAACGAAAATTTATATCTCTAAACTCTGCATCATTTTCACATTGCCGATTACATCGTCTTCGCTGGTCGATAAAAGACTTATTAACCCACATTAATAAGAATTTTACTCCTCTGTACTATTTTCTCACTAAAATGTTCTGAATCTGTTTTCTACCTTAAACTGGAACAGCCTCGAAACATTTAATTCACTTGCGTCGGCAATCTTCGTCGAACTCATATTTTATAATTTACTTGTTTTTACTTTTTTTTTTTACTAACGTCAGTTAATATGATATAGTTCTACTTACGCCAAAAAAAAAAATCGTTTTTCTTATCCTTCATAATTTGACTTCGGTTTTGTTAAGTTAAATAACCTAATTATAGCCGGCTTCAATAGTGCGAGTGGTAGCGTCTCGGCTTTTCATCCGGAGGCCCCGGGTTCGAATCCCGGTCAGGCATGGCATTTTCACACACGCTACACATCATTCATCTTCAGCCTCTAATGTAATGCCTAACGGCGGTTCTGGAGGTTAAAAAAAATTACAAATAACATAATTGTAATAGCTTATTACTATAATAACCATTAAAATTATAATAAATTTAAAATAGAAGTGCTCTATAACGGTTTGCAAAAAAAAAAGAAATTAATGTCTAAATTTAGTTAGATTTTTCTTTTCTACGGAATTCACAATATCCATTGTTTTTAGTAGTCAAGTGTTTGGTTTTTGAAATTCTATGTTCTCATGATTTAAAAAAAACTAGCGATTCCCAAACTTTTTCCATCTAGCACCCTATTTTTGAACAAGAATTTCATTAACCACCTTCTCCTTTACTGAAGGTTATTAAAAATGAGGGAAAATATTATCAATTGAGAATCTACTTTATTAAATACAATACTATTTTAGACAAACATGATATTCCTTCATCCCTAATGAAGTGGGAAATACTCTAAAAAATTTGTTTAAATTTTTTAAGAATCATAACTAAGACGTCTTCAACATCATCAATAAATACAGAATATTTATTTTCCATATTCAAAATTAAAGTTTTTACTTTTTGGAAACCAACTGAAACAAAAATATTTATAATAATTAAATAATTAAACCCACTTACCAACAATTTTATACATTTAGTTTGAGCTCCTTCGGAACGAAATTATTCCATCATCAGGAATTGAAAAATATGTTTTTTTCAATTTTATTAAAACTAAAACTTCATAGTTGTGTAAAATTTTTACGTAAATTATATAACTGTGGTCGTCATATGTTTATAATTATGTCGACTTACATCCTGTCATTATAAATGTCTCTACCGTTATGAAACGTAACAGTGAAGTTTTAGTTTTAATAAAATTGAAAAAAAACATATTTTTGAATTCCTGATGATGGAATAATTTCGTTTTGAAAGCACTCGAACTAAATTTATAAAATTGTTTGTAAGCGAGTTTAATTATTAAATTATTATTTAACTATACCAAAGGGCAATAAATATCAACATTTATGCATTAATAATTTTAAAAAATATTGAAGATGAATTGCTTAACTTGAAATAGATCAATATTTAATGGCTTATTCAATTAATTACTGTAATTTTTTTTCTAGGCAAAAAGCGCTTTCGCGTTATCATCGTCCGGAGATGATATATCTGTTGTAGATAAATAGATCTTAAAAATGTAAAATTAAAAACTAAAGCCCAGCAAAGTAAAAGTACATCTTAAAAGGAAAAACCTGTAACGATGCTAAAAACGAAATAAAAGCAATATCATATAATTTATCTCAGTTAAAATAATAAAATTACCGACTACACATGCAACCAACTTACGGCAGATATGGAATGACAAGCTGAAACACACTACAGAATACAAATGTTTGAATATAAACGTAAGATAACAGGATTTCTGTTCTTTTTTAGATACTGACAAAGATGAAAGCAGTAATTCACGACAGAAGGCCCCCAAGGGGGGTAATAACATAGAGCAATAGTAAGGACTGAGGTAAACGAGTATTTAGAGCTGAGAAAAGGTGATGAACTCTGATGTCTAGCGGAGCATTTGATCTTGGCAATATAGTATTGAATCAGATGTTGGTTAGAGAACACCGCATCAAAGGCTGTATGATTTCACGATTTACATCAAAGGTTGCACTTTAATAAAAGCTACGGAAGTTCAGAGCATTTAATTCTGTCCATTCAAAAAAGATGGCTCACCACTTTCCACTAGTACCCTTACCATAGGGCTTGAACGAAATGCACTGGTAGCAAGACGGATGAATGAATGATGGACTGCATCTAGCATTTTATGAGCAGACGAATAAGCCACGCAGCCTTAGTCCAAGTGGGAGAGAACTAGAGCTCAATAGAAGCGCAACATGCATACTCGATCAGCTTCCTAACAAGTATTAGATAAAACTCTCAGCATGTCTAACATTTTTAAACATTTTACCTTAAGCTCCTTTACATGTGTTACAGTCGTGAGTCAAATCACAATCCTAAAAATCTAACCCGTGTGCATGCTTCAACTGATTTACCATCTAAAAACAATTGAGGTCAGTATCTTCTTCGAGCATGAAAAGCAGATAAATTTTGTTTTCTCCGGAGAAAACATGAATCCAGTCATTTTACAACAATTCTAAACGGGTTATTGTATTTTGGAGCAGCCTCTCACTAGTAGCTAAAGTTCTAAATGTTATGTAAATTGAAAAATCATCAACAAATAAAACACACATAATGGGTTTTCGCATGCAGTTTGTTATATTATTTATGGCTACGACAAAAAAAGCAACCCCTTAGGACACATTCCTGAGGTATTCCGTTTCTAGTGTGAAACTTTCGGATGTCGTCATTCTAACTCAAACTGGAAAGGACCGACTATTGAGGAAACCACTGATAAATGCAAGGGGATTTCCTTGTATTATTCTTAAAATACTTTATTACACTCTTATTCTAAAGTAAACTCTAAACTCTTATTCTAAAATATTCTTATATAAGAATAAAAGAAGTACATTTAAGATGTAAATCAAAAGAAGGTTATTTCTGTAGATTTATCTACAGAAATCACCATTGTTGACTTAGGGCTTATACTGTATGAATTGAATCCTATTGAATTGGCCTCAGTTCTGTTAAAAAAAAGTGTGTGAGCACAGATATAATTTTTTTTAAATAATTATATAAGTAGAGCAATACATCACATACATATTATCTACTCTTGGCTAAATGCAAATAATTTTTTTTTATGTAGATTTCAAACAATGATTTGTAGTTAAAATTAAATTTTAATAATTTAAAAATAATAAGCAAAATTGACTAAAGTAAGTAAAAAGCAAAATATGCGTTTATTTTAGCCTAGGAAAGCTGCATGAGAGGACCTCATGGGCAATGATGCACCTGCTTTCAAAGTAATGCAAAATAATGCAAACTATATTGTTAGGTATGATTTCTATGACAAAATGTATTATTCACTTACTGCAAAAATATGTTTGAATTATCTGTATTTTACTAGATAATGTTGGGTGAAAAATATAATGCATTATTGTGTAAAAACACAGATTAGGCGCAGTGAACATTTTGTCATAATGCTAGAAATTATTTTAATACTGTAATAGAATTAGACATTTTATGAAGTTTAAAATACAGTTATTTTAAATCTGCCACAGACAGGTATTTTTTAAAAGAATTTTTCTGTTAGTCATAATAAAGAGTGCTAATGGTTGTCATACACAGATGCAGCCGTTTACATTTCTTCTGTCAAAAATAAAATATGAAAAAAGTAGACTATGTCATAATACAATTAGCAATTGTAGTCAGCTTTATATAAAATAAAATTCATAAAAATATAGAAAATATTAAATCATCCTTTTTTTTTAAAGAAGATGTAGAAAAATAAACATAGCCACTGTATAGCAAGAATTAATAACTAAATCTTTACTCCGATTGAATCATAAAAATAAAATATGTGGATTATGTCAGTATATAAGATAACTTATAAAGACAAATTACATGATAAAAATAAATGTTTTAAAATCATATTAATATATATATATATTGTTAAGGAAAATACATTAAATATAAAAGATTATTACAAAATAATTCACAATTCACAAGCTGATATTAGATGCAGATAATTCATGTCTTTCTTTTTGTTTTTGATTTGTATTGAAAAATTCATCTAGAGAGTAATATTATTTCCTTAAAAGATATTTTTTGATTGTATTTTTAATAAATTGGTAGAAAATATTTCAAATGGTTTGGCAATTTATTAAAAAGTCAGCAACGCAAGCACAATAAAGCCCTTTCTTGTAAGCCAAAATATTATGTAGAGTTATAAGGAAAAGTTCTGTTGTCTGATTTGCTAATGGTTGATATTGTCATTTTTTTTAAGAATAATGACCATTTTCTTTAGCAGAGATTGCACATTCATTAATGTGATTACAAGGATAAGTAAATTTAATTTTCTAAACATAGGTTACAAGATTCATACATACTTTTGGGCACCAGATGATGATCTGACAGCCCAATTTTGTATCTTAAAAAATTTTGACTTTCTGAAGCACCCACAAGAACAATATACTTATACAAGAATATAAGAAGGCATAATAAATATTTAATAATAATGACAAGTTTGGTGTTTTATTAAGGCATTTCAGAGAAAAACAGTAAGCCTTGGTTTTGTTATCAATGAAATCTATTTGATCATCCAAAGAACTTGTCATCTAATAAACACCCAGAAATTTTACTTTGTGAGCAATAGAGATACTACTGTCATCATTAATGAGAATACTATTCAGTGAATAATTTTCTGGTTTGCTATCATAGAATTTTCAATTCCTTTTAAATAATTATCTTCAAATATAAATACAATTGTATTGTCTGTGAAAAGAGTTGCAATAAATGGTTCAAGATTTTGAGACAGGTAATTAATTATTAAAAAATAAAAAAGGAGGAACCAAAAACACCTGAGGCACTCCATGTTCTGCACTCTGCATTCACTTCATCTTGAAGTGAAGACCTAAATTCTACATGTGTATTTTTACCAAAAGATGAAATGTCAACTACATGTTTATAGTCAGTAAAATATGTGTGTTGTGTATGTATGGTGATAGGTGTGCGTGCATACATTTGTGTGTGTGTGTGTGATACTATTATGAAATCTAGCAAAAGAAATATTCTGACTGAGGACCAAAAATGATCTAATGATACCAACTGACGCATCAAACTTTATATTTTTCAAACTAATTGAGGAGGCATCAGAACATCATGTAACCAACTGACCAATTGCTTTCAAATTTTCAAGATACATTCATGTTATCCGAGGGAAGGTCTTAAGTCATAGATCAAGGCCCTTGTCCCCTTAGGAGGTTATTAGAGCTTCTATGTGAAGAACGAGGGAAGTTGAGAAAAGAGAGCTTTTCAGGCTTTAAGTGTTATTTATCATTATTATTCTCACAACCATCAGGATAATGAACACAGTGGGGTCTAGACGTCCAGGTAGCTAGAAGGGAAGGGCAAGCGAAGCAAGCCTTGACTGGCTAGCAATAATATTAAATTCTCATTTTCATTATTTTTACATGTGTCATTCTAATATAATTAATTTATAAGCATTACATACTTTTCTTAAATAAAAAAATTTCATTTTTGATAACTTATTACACCTATTTTGGGTTCAAGGATGATTTAACGATAAAGTTTTTAGAAGCATCTCTTTCATGTGGCATGAAAGAGATGATATGAATATAACAGATAATATGAACAGAAAGATAATACATATTACAAAGTGTGAAAAGGCCTCATCATAATATGATATGTGTACATGTGAAGTCGATTTTAAAGCACTTATTAACAGTCTAATTATTACTAGACGAATGTGGTAAATATTACTTGTCAAAGTGTAGCAAGTATAACATATAGATGCACATTAGATCTACTTGAGGTGTCTGAAGTAGTGTTGGCACTGCTAATAGTAAACAGAAAGGAATAGTACACCATTACAAAATGTAGTAGGTAGTAAGAAGCCATTCACTTTGTCACAGTTGTGTTGTAAATTTTGTGCCTGTCTCCACATTTTATAAACAAACCTTTTTGATACTCATAACAGAATTTTTTTTTATAGTAACTTCTCATTCATACTTACCTCTGTAATGCCTCGGCCAAGACTTAACCACAAATAAGGCTGAAGAGTGGCTTTAAAGTCTGAGCAAATATACAATAATAAATGATTACAAGAAAATTAAGGTTCTTTTTGTTAACTGTCCAGAAACTATGCTGTATCTAGTAAAATCATGCATTAGTTTTACTGGATCATTGATTGTTTATTTGGTGTATTTTTTTTTTCTTTAGAAAGAACTTTAAAAATACATGGAATTGTGCTTCCAATATACTTTGGAAACTTTCATTGACAGACAATGTTCTGTGAACAAATTAAAAACTAACATCATTCTCTCACCATTTCTGTATTTCAATTTCCATTCTTATACAAGTGATAAATAACAACAAATTGCATGGTAGTTCTCATGCTTATCTGCTCCTGGTTACTATGTTACAGTAAAAATAATGCTTTTACTGATAACTAACAGGTATGTCTACTCTCATAATATAAAAATGTTAAATTTTTAACATATACAGTCTGTTCATTTCTAATTCCCTAAAACAGCACATTATTTTAAATGGTAACTCCTACTGCTTCATTCTTCTTTAAATCATTCAGAGCTCTTTCATATTCAGATTTTAGTAAATATATTATCATCTACTTTTTTTACTTTTGTAACACTTAATTAGATAAGTAGCTAAAATGCTAGTTCTTTGTATAGACAAATAATGCATTTTAAGCTCTTCCTGTACTATTTCTACACTCTTTTCAGCTCAAGGAAACATTAGTCTATGTGTACAAATTAATAATAGTCAGATAAAATAATTATCAATTAGATTATCATTTATGACTTACCTATTATTGATTTATAACAATTTATAATTATCATAATCAGTATTGCCAAGTCAGTGATAAATTCAGTCTATGAACAGAATACATTAATGACTGACTGATGCTAAGTTTTTGTCCTTCAAGTGATGCTTCTTCTAGTGTTTCTAGTATTTTCAGAATATTGACTAGAAATAAAAAATCACATTTTACAGTGTCAAACTTTTAAGGATGGTTTAAAGAAAAATACCACAATAAATTTTTTTATAGAATTTTCAGTTTGCATCTACGTAAAATTTTAACTTTCTATTAATTGTGTTAAAAATGGCTGTGGGAATTAATTAGGAAAAGATCAGACTTATATTTTTTTCAGGTTACATGGTGAATAATTCGATTTTCAAACAGAAATCAGTATATAAAAGCAAATAAAAATGTATATATAATTAAAGAAACATTGTGATCAGCATAAAGACAGTTTGAACAAGGAGCACATTATACAATCTTAATAAAATTAATGGGTTTTAATGTGAAGTACCAAACAGATTATGAATGACTAAATTCTCTCTTTCATACTCAACTTCCTTCTCACCATGTGTAAACTCTTTTTGACTATCGGTTCAGTATGTCTTGCACTTCACATTAAAACCAATTAATTTTACTAAGATGGACTCCTTGTTCTAACTGTCACTATTGCCTTTATGCTGATCACAATGTTTCTTTAACCTTCAAGCACTCGCATAGGTGGCAGATTGGCTGCCTTCTTAATATTTTTTTATTTTTTATTAGTAAGGAGTTTCATAAGCCAGCTGGGCCTTTAAGTATTTTCAAATGAACTATTAAGAGATAAGGTCTCGTTATAATGCAGACTGTTGACCATGTGAGGTAGTGGCAAAAAAAAGGTAAATTCCCAAGGGTCTTCAGGTGGCCAACCTGTCGCCTACATGAGCCCTTATCTTATAAAATGAGTGTTCACTGTGACCAGTATAGCTCCTTGTCTTCCTATTCTGCATTTGTTCGTTAAACTAAAATGTAAGTAAATATTTCTACTTTTTTTATTTTATAATGTGTTTATAGTTATATTTATTAAAATTTGTATAATATATTTGTTTTTTATTCTGTTAGAACCATAGAAAATTTTACATGAAAAATAACTTTTTCTAATATTTTTAGGGAACAATTCCAAACACCAGATGACATCCTTCAAGTTTTGATGAACTGTAAGACTCTGAAAAGAAGAATGAACCATGTGATATAGACAGTGAGGGTAATATAGATTTTGAGCTTCAAAATATCAAAGTAGATGAACAAAACAGTGATTCTGAAGTCAGTTTGTACACTGCTGATAATGAAGACGTTAATGAAAGTTCTGACTTTCGCTTTTTCTCAGGTAAAGACTCATTATGAGCCTCTGATCCTGTTGCAACGTCAAAAAAAAAATCAAAAAATATAGTGAAGGTTTTTCCTGGACCTAAAGGACATTCTCGCCAAACTAAAACATGGCTTGATTGTTTTTTCAAATAGTAAATAGTAATACAATTGATAATATTGTATAATACACAAATATTTTTATTGACAAGAAAAAATTAGCTCATCCTTATAGCCGCAAATGAGACTATTGAAAAACTACAAAACAAAAGTACTAGCTGCATTTGTTTTGAAGGCTGTAAAACGAAGCAATCAGACAGTTTGTCAGAATTTTTTACAAATTACAGCACTGGGCTAACAATTCTCAAGGCAAACTTCAGTGAAAATTGTTTTCGATTTTTATTGAGAAGCCTCAGATTCGATGATATAAATACTAGAGTTAAATGTTTTAACACTGACAAAGTAGCCTCAATTTTTTTGATAATTTTGTATCAAACTGCCAAATTTCATATAACCCAGGGGAATTTGTTAAAATTTACAAAATGGATTTAGAGGCCATTGTAGTTTTATACAATATATGGCAAAGAAACCTGCCAAATATGGACTAAAATTCTGTACATTGTGCAATTCCTGTACATTTTACACATAAAACATGATTATTGTGGACAACAGAAACCAGGACCTTTTGTTTGTTCAAACAAGCTATTTTACTTGGTCAAAACATTGATTGCCACAATCAGAAATATAGATAGAAATATAAAAGCTGATAATTATTTTAGTAGCTGTCCACTTGCAGAGTACTGGATATAGGCCTTACATTTTTAGGAACTCTAAAAACAAATTCCTCCAGAATTTGTTACTGAAAATAGGCATTTGATTGTTGAAAAGTACCAGTTTGGGTGTCAATCAGACAAAACTTTGATTTCTATGGCTACAAAGAAAAAAAAGGTTGTGTGGTTTCTCAACAATGATGCTGACAAAGTCAATGAGGAAGACAAGAAAGCCATTTCATGTAATGGATTACAATTCCAAAAAAGTGGATTTGTACACTGTTGATCTAATGTTCAAGACTTTTGACCTCTAGAAGAATTCAGTGGTGGCCAATGGCTAATTTTTTTTTTGTTACTAGATATCACTGGAATAAATTTGATGAAAATTTTTCATGCAAACAACCCTGATCAAAAATCTCTTAGAAGAAAATACACATTCAGCTTAGGGATGAAACTAATGTAATTTAACTTGCAAGAAGCAAAAATGATGATGACCCTTCCAAAACATCTTCAGGATTTCTTACAAAAGTATGGAGTGCAACCAGCACAAGCATCAGTATCATACACCCAACAAATTTGTTATAAATATGGATTGAAAAATAAGAAAGCTGTATATGCAGAAAACATTCAGTGCAACAAATTACTTGCTCAAATAGTCAAATATAAATGTAGGATAGTGATGTAGATATGGCTTAGTTCAGTGCAAGAAACTGTTCAAATTTTTCTAGTAAAAAGTATTAATATAATATTAACTAAAATTAAATAGATAATTTCAAATTAATATAATAGTAGTAATAGCAACTGCTTTATTTTTTATTGTTTTACTGTATTTACATTTTTTATCTCATTTATGTGGCATCATTTTTTGTCTTTCATATGTTGGTATCATTTATTACACAGGAAAACAAATGTCATACATTTATTTATATTCAAGATTTTTATCTAAAATATATGTAAATATAGATATCTATTTAAACTTCTGTTATTTATGGTGAAAAAATGTGTAAAACGTGAAATATAAGCTGGAATAAGTGGGCAGTCAAATTACCTCCACATGCGCCTGTGTAACTCTCCCAGATGCAAGCGCTTTAAGGTTAATTGTATATGCATTTTTGTTTGCCTTTATATGCTGATTTCTTTTTAAAAATCACATCATAGCATCTGTGCACATATACGTTAAAACATCTAGATTTTTACTAAATTCAGTTTCCAGTAATCTGAAGGAACTCACTCACCTAAAGTTTGCAGTCACCAGGGTCATATCAACAGCTTGCTGCAGGTTTATGTGAAAACTAATTACCTTTCAAACTCTATCTCAACACTAATTTAACAATTGCATTTTCTATCAGTAACTTAATTGACAGAAACAGTTTTCTTAATTCAAAATTAATAAACTTAAGCATTACTTTTTTTTCTCTTTACATTTTGCAATACAATTTATCATTAAATAAATTAATATAATACTTTTATTATAAAATATGAATTTATTAACTTGTAACTTTGTATTGCTCATTAAAATTTAGAAAGCTGTGTGATGATGGACTATTATCATTAAAATGCAGGGTGATGAGGGATTGCTAGATTAGCAACTGGCTTCTTGCTACCTATGCCATTCTGTTTTAGTACACTATCTCCTCAACTGTAGTGTTAACAGTTCTAACATTACTTCAGACATTCCAGATGTCTGATTTCCAACTACTGTGCATTTATGAGTTCATGCTTTCTAAAATTTGACAAATAAAAATTCTGTTTTTATTTTGTAATTTTTTATGTATCTGAAGTCAAACTATAGGCTTACAGCGTTTCTCCCGTAGTGATGAATTGATTTTGATATCAAAGAACCGATTCCCACATACTTGATGCTAGAAGCAGCCAGATGTATTGGTTACATAGTTTGCTAATATATGAACAAGTTACAGTTGAATGCCTTTTCAATCTGCGCAACTCGTCTGATTTTATCAACAGCGTTGAATCTCATTCTGTTATAGCGATTTTCCCCTGTACTTAAAAAAATCCTTATGTACACTCGCATGACAAAACCCAAACCAGGATCAACAAATTGGATAAATGGTTATTATATATCTCGCGATTAATAGTGGTAAATCTATTAGTCTAATACTGGTTATCAGAAGTTTAAAAAATACAGATGAACGAACACTCATGATTTACTCTGACGAATTCCAAACCAGGAATGACCAAATCAACCAAAGTTGGCTACTTATATAATTGCCTTTTTACGACATTATCGTATTTTCCCATTTTGCGATATAACTGAATTTCTTAGAAAAACACGTGTAACTGGATGAGGTTGTAGAGCGGTTGGGTGTGTGGGCATTTTCTGTATGACCACTGGATGCGACTTCCTGTGCAACCAACCACTGGATGCGATTAACATGTTTCAATTGGATGACCTTGAATTTATGCTGAAACCAACATTTATACATTACTACCATCCTTATTCGTATTAACTATTTGGGGTGATTAAAGCAGAACACTCTCAGAGGTTTGTTAGTTCTATAAAATCTGTAGACTATATAAATGAATATTAACTTACCTTCCTCGTCCCAGAGTGAGGAAAACTCCTTTCTAAGTTTCGAGCTCTTTTTAGTTTTATAATTTTAATTTATATATTTTTCTAGCACTTCATTACAACCATTTAGTTCTATCAGTTAAATGAT
>JAAAKQ030407664.1:0-25033 GCA_010016005.3 Zanna intricata
GACCTGAGATTGTACAAGACTACACTTCATTTACATTCATACACATCATCCTCATTCATCCTCTGAAATAATACCTTATGGTAGTTCCGGAGGCTAAACAGATAAAGAGAGAGGTTAAGAGCTACTGCTTGAATTTTTACTTGCTGTGATTGTGAGTGTGATCATCTTTGAAACTTTCTACTTACTTTTAAACATTTATTAGATTCATATGTGTCTTTGTGTGTTGAACTGGCATACATACTTACAAATAAGGTGGTAGAAACTCAACTGCTTACAAAGTAATACATTATTACATTAGAATATCCCTTAATTTTCACACAAAAAAGCACTAAAAATACTGCCAAGTTAAAAAAATAAATTTGCTGTATAGTTTTTAATTAGCCAGTTAGTGTCTTTAATTGCTTTTGATAGGTTGAGATTAGTTCCATGCTAAAATTTGAAATTTGTTCATTCTGGTTAGATAAACATACATTCATTTCATTTGTTATTAATATAATGTACATTTTCTTATTATGTAATCTACATATTATTTGTTTTTCTTATACTCTGCTAGTGTTAGTTAATTTTTTTATCATTCAAATTAATTTCTTAACGTAGGGTTATCTATAAATGATGATCAGTAAACATTAATATATAATCAATTGCTTTATAATTGGGATGTTTATAACAGTTAAGTCTTCCAACAAAGATGGATTATCCTCATGATTTTATACCTGTAAAAAATTAAGCCACTAGAATCATGATTAATTAACAGTCAAAACAAAACGTGATATCAATGACATTCAAAACCTCACTTCAAATGTATGTCTACAAATTTTTTTATTCTAGAATGTGCGAGATCCATGCAAGATCCAAATTGTTTCATTTCAGCTCTTATAAAGTGTCAAAAATGCATTAGCTTATATTTTTATTATGGTAAGATTACATATTCTAGTTATGATATGGTATTAATGTTTTAAACAACAGCATACAGTTTTGGTGAGAAATTTCAGGGATATTTTCAAGATATAATAATTATAATGTATCAATCATTCCCAAGAATATTTCTTTGGTAATTTAAGATTATGTGATCTACAAGTTTAAAATTCTGAATAGCTGGTTTCAAAGCAAAGATTGTAATTTTTTTCTCATTGCCTTTTCATAACTGATGTTTTTTCAGTATCTGATTTATAACAGCTTCAATATAGCTCTTCTAATTATCTCAGTGATTTTCTCAAGTAGGTAATTAAATTATCAGAAATATTTTTTTTTTTGTCTTTTATTGAGACAAATTAAAGGTTGATTACTTTTAGTAGAATCTGTTACGAAACTAGAAGTTTGAAATCTATCCATCAGATCATGTGTAGTATAATAATTCTGAAACCTCTCCAGAAAATTTAAGTTTTACCATTTTGTAGATTTATTTCCAGTATAAAGATGACAGAAGTACATGTTCTACCATAATAATTTGTTATATGTTGTTAACATATTAAGAAAAATTACCGATATTGCCACATTCCTCTCATAACTGTTTACTTTTTAAGTTAAACAACAGCTAGGTTAAGAATCCCAAAAATGAGAATTCCATGGAGAATGTTCTTCAGATGACTTGCTGGAAGTAATTCTGTAGATCTTAGTTTTTATGGGTGCTGTGTTAAAAATGTGCACATCGTTGGTGTTGTATTTACATCCGATACTACGCAAATAGGACAACACAACCTTAAATATAATTTTACTAAAAACAACAAATTTTATTTGTATGTTTTCAGATAGAAATAATACTTTACTCATCACCTTGTTGATGACAACAGCATATATCTGTACAAAAGGGAAATAAGACATTGACACACATTTCAAAATTAACTTTGGTGACACCAGAATATGAAAACAACAAATAATCCCTTGACCTCATTAAATCCAAAATTTATAACAAACAGCTTTTAACACTGATAGAGAAACAACTAAAACAAACAACCTCATCCAAAGTATGTCTAACTACCCCACCTCAAATACACTCAAACAACTTATACAACACAAATATCTGGTATCTCACATATGCTGCATTGTCTAACATACATCTTTGTTAGCCAGTAATTACACTGCAGAACATCAGGTTCAGGGTAATGGCTATCCACCCATTGTTAACTAAACTATAAAATAATTTTATTATTTATAAATGTTTGTTATTCACAACATGTTACCAGAAACAAGAACAAATTTAAAAGTAAACAAGTTAATTGAAAATATGTAATTCTAATAAACAACAAGAATCATACAAAATGGTCAATATTTTCAGGAAAGAAGACTACTGCTTTGCTTTCAAACAACTTAGTGCACAAGATTATATATTAAACTAACAAAACATACAATGGAAACCACATCAACCCAAAAGAACACAGATTAATGTTCAATGATTGCACTAAATAATACATCAGATAGACTAGATACATATTCAACTACAGATACAATTAACACCTACCTATAGGTACTACATATAATTGAATCAATTTTTGCACATCACCTCATAGAAAGGGCATATGCAAAATAAAATTATACAACATGCAAAATTTTAAACAAATATCATAAAATCAACATGTCATCATATTTTAACAATATGAAATTTACAAAAAGTAAATCTGATAAAAATAATAAATTAACAAACACAGCATAAACTCAGAAACCATTTACAGAAATTATTCTTTAAATCTAAATCCAGTTGGTGATTTTGATAGTTAAGTAGTCATTATCAGTAAATGCTAAAGAAAATATGTGTATAGGAAAACAGATTTAATAATTTAACAAATAAATTAAAAAAGAAGAAATAATAATTACAAATATGTTCTATTGTTTATAGTTTGAAGGTTTATCTTTCACAGCATTTTTAACGTATATTAATATTTTCACTGACTAATTTCAGTGTTTTAATGTAATATTACATTTTAACCATCTGTTGTTTTCTCATTAATTTTGATTCTACAAATAATAGAATATTAAATTTCTTAATTTTCTAATTTCCATACTTATGCTTAAAGCACAAATACTTTAATTTTAATAATAAAATGCTTACCACTGAAACACTTAATGATTCCTTGCAAACACTTCAGTTTCACTCTAATGTTGTAACTGCTCAACAGGAATAATCAGTGTTGTAGCAAAATACAGCTATACACTAGCAAAGAACCTGTGCGAAGAACAGAAGAATATATTTACTAATAAAAGACCTTTAACAGATACAGCAGTAAGTATTTGATTCATTTAAAATTTTAATATTCTAAACAGTGTATCTGTAAAATAATGATGTAATTTTAGTCATCATTTTGAAATAAGGCATTACGGAATCATGAAATATGGTCGAAATTAAGAGAAACTGTCTAAGTCTTCAGTTTTTTTTTTTTTTTAACCTCCAGGACCACCATTAGGTATTGCTTCAGAGGATGAGATGAATGATTTGTAGTATGTTTGAAAATGCCTTGCCTGACAGAGATTCGAACCCGGGACCACTTGTTCCACGGAGGCTGGCTAAGTTTTCAATACTTAAACAAGCTCTAGTACAAGTGCATAAGTGTTGTGTGACATATAAATTGCCACAAGAAGGTCATAAGCCACCATAATTAGATGCAGAGGAAAGTTCAATGTATTTTGTGGCTTGCTAAGTTTGCTCAGTTACACTTCAATCAATTAGACATTCAATGAAAAATCACCACATGAAAATAACATTAACTGATGGGATAAACAACCCAGAGAAAATTGCAACCTACTGAAGCAGTTACATCCAGGATGATCCCCAACAGTGTCTGACAATCCTATTGAAGCTGTGCAAACAAGTTATCTGAAAAAATTGATGCAAAGGTGTTCTATAAAATTAGGTATTCCAAAAACAACTTTTCACAATATTTTAAGAATAGACTTGCTTTACTGATTGTAAGTGAAACAAATTCCTGGGTGTGTTAGAAGAGTGTGCAGTGTCCCAAGTACCAAAGAATTCTATTCTCCATTTAGTTGGAGTTCCTCTACTTTTCCCAGATTTATGTAGGATTACCTAAATGAAATATTTCCTCAGTAATGGGATGGGCAGAAGTCTGGATAGCTTGGCCTTCATATTACTCAAATCTTACCTCAATGAATTTTTATTTGTAGATTAATATAAAGGCAGAAGTGTCACTCTTCAAATACAAAGTTTGGATCACTTAAAAGAAAAGATTACTAAAGCTATTTCATCTGTCATATCAGATATTCTCTGTCATGTATGGCTATAGGATAAATATAGTTTTGATATCGGCATGGCAATTAAAGGAGCACAAATCAAAATCCATTTAATAGGTTAAGATTCTTGAAAAGTTTCTGTTCATTTTGATGTATACTTCATGTCTCAGTCATGCTTTGCTCCAAAAATTTACATTTTTTGAGACCCACAGTTATTTTACAGACACGTTGCATTTTTCTTAATACAATCAACACAGTGGCCATTTCTTAAAAATTTTGTTTTTCTAAGTTTTTTTTTTTTTTAATAAGAAACTTGTTCCTCCAAAACTGTGACAACAAACTGTATATAGTATTATTCAATATATCTATTTAAACCCACTACCCAAATATATTAATCAAGTTTTAAAACAATTTATCAAAACACAGTTATAAAATCATGTTGCGTACAACATCAGTTATAGATTTTGTAAACATACTTTTTATTTAAAATTTACAATAATTATGTAAAACGTATTTCCTTTATTATAAATATCAAAGGTCCCTCTAATCAAAAATATCAGGAGAGATTAAAAAAAAACCGTGAATTTCATAATTTTTAACTAAGCTGTCAACTATGTATTATTTGTGATTTGTCCGAGATAAATCTGACAATTCAAAAAGATGACTTCCCAAAGTCATATAAAACTGGTTCATGAGAATGACAAGAATTAGCAGGCATTCCTGCTACATATGAATATATTCTCTAACTTATTATTCTATGTTAATTTTTTTTTTGTTTAACCTCCGGAACCACAATTAAGTATATTTTCAGAGGGATGAGATGAATGAATGTAGCGTGTGTGAAAAATGCCATGCCTGACCGGGATTCGAATCTGAGACCTCCGGATGAAAGGCTGAGATGCTACCACTCAGCCACAGAGGCCAGCCCATTCTATGTTAATCTGCTGGTATTTAATGTTGACTATCATTTTGCTACACAAAATTTGATGTTAATGAATATTAACTAAATATATTGAAAATCTGAAAATCTAAAAAGATATTAAAAATCTGAATCTATAATTCAACAATAATGTTTGTCGAACTACTAAGGTTTTAACAAATACATTTTTACTTCTACTCCTTAAAGCAATATTCATTGGTTTAGCTTATTGGCTGTACTATATTGGTTGAGGAAAAGTAAAATTTATACAATCAAATTTAGTTCTCTGTTCTTACAATTATTATTTTGTTCTCTGTACATGAAACTTATTTTATTTATGTACAGTATATTTTTAAAAGATAATATACTTTATATTTAAATTGAAAAAATATTTATTTTTAAGTAAACTTAACAAGTTTAAAAGGTTAGTGTATGTATGTGTATGTCGGGGGTTGGTGGGAGGGGGGTCTTTCTTAACAGATGTGAAGAAATATGAGATGGTTCTCCAAAATCAGCAAGTTATCTTTCTGACTTTCAACTTCAGTAATTTCAGGAATCATGACAACAGAACACAAACTGTTATTGGCTATCATATTTTAGTTTTTGTTAAAGGTTTTATCTGTAACACAACCAATTTTCTTTCATTACCTGCTGTTTACGGAGATTATAAATGAAAAGTAAACCCAGATTAAAATTAATACATGGGGAAATGCGTTATAGATTTAAACAAATATTATTTTACCTTTACACTATAATGGATCTCATCAGCCATAATAACAAATGGAATAAACTAAAAAGTTCATAGATGTATGGAAATTGGTTTAATTGTTCTGAGAAACTATATGTTTTAAAAAAATCACAAGAAAAAAAATCTTGTGATGTAAGATGTGAAGATTGGTGTCCAAGATCTTTTGAGACCAAACAAAAGAAAAAATTATTCTGACATGACTAAGTTTATTAATAATGGGACAGAAGACTCCACCTTGTTGAAATCAGCATTCTTATTAATTTTTCTTTAACAATGTAATAAACAGGTTAAATTATGATAAACTTCACCACATGCAGTTTTTATAAAACAATAAAAGACGTCACACAATGATGACAGGAAACTACACACTAACCACAAATTTTATATATGTTGTGTAATAATGATTCATGAAAAGCTTGAGCTTTTCATCACTCTAAGTTCAAGTTATTGCATAACCATCTAGGTAAAACCAAATCTTTTCAGTTAAGTAAGCATGATCCAGCACTTCAATCAAATTTTAATCAATGACGTTTGTGTGTAAATTTTCTCATTGTCCAATTGTTTCAATACCTGAATCAATGAAATAAACATACAGTTTTAATATATTTGCAGCCCTGAAAGCTGTAGCTATTGACAATCTAATCTATGAGGATAAGTTTCAAATATACTTTGTGGATTACAATCACAGTTTGTGAATATCATGTTTATAAATGATTTCACCAACAACACCTTCAATTAACACTGATATTAGCTTTGAGCCCTTATGATTCTGAACACTCTCAGTCTCACAAAATTTATATATAAATTATGATTATTTACTTACTGAAAACTGAAGACCAAGTGAGTTTTAACTGAAAACTTGCCTTATATTAATTTGAAGGCTTTATATATAAAATAAGTTTGTATAATATAGACACACTTCTTAAGAAACTATATGGCGATTCGACACACAGGAATGATCTCTGAAATGACACTAAATGCATTATAAGATTAATTTAACTAATCTTAAGTTCAGTAGAAGGGTTTGACTTTGATTTACAAACTTATAGGCAAGTTTCCATTAAAACTATCAATATTGTTGTTAGCAAGTATCAATGGTTTCTGAAGTATTTGAAAAAAATTAAGCAAAATAGACTTAAAAACTGTTTATACAATTTATTTATTAACAAATTTCCGCTTGTTTTAAGAAGAGATTTACTACTGACATGACTAATTCTCAGTTGTAGAAATTATTTTAAAGCTTACACAACAAAATTTTTCTTATTCAGTTGTTTTTTATTTCAGAAAAGCATTCATCTTAGTTCTACACTTACTTACAACATATATTTGAAGTTAATGGATTTTAAAGGACTAAAATCTTCTAAAGTAGCAGTTCAAAACATTGCTTATCAGTTGTCCTGTAATTATCTAACCCTAATATGGTTAAGAACATATTAAAATTATCCTTCTGAATGTAACATTGCTAAGTGTTCTATTTCCATTACAGATAATGATGATAATTTCTGTTTGCAGATGGTGTGAAATTTCTTGGTACCTTAAAATCATAATGTATAGTTTTTATTTGAAGCGGCTTTTTTAATGAAACATTAAACTTGTCATCATTATTAAATATTTACTATGGATATTTATATTCCAATCTAAAATATATCATCTCTTGGACCTCCTTAAAAATGTCAAAATGACCTTACAAGATACAAAAATGAGCTGTAAGACCACTGTTTGGTGCCGATTGTAGAGATCTTGAAAATCAATATTTATTAAATTAGAAATTCTATCTATCCATGCATTTATAGTAATGAAAGTTTGCTAAAAACCCTTTACTAAAAAACCAGACAACAGAACACTTATTCTATAACTCAGAACAGTACTCTGGAGTACAAAAAAGAACATATAAAAACTCCATCTTCTTTTTTTATATATACAAGTTACTGATCCATCAAAGAAATCTTCCCTCTAATTTATTTTAAATTAAATTAAATATTTTCTTTTACAGAAGCAATATTCTTCTATCAATTTTTAAATAATATTCATTTAAAAAATTGAATTCACTGGATCTGCTACTTTGTCTAATAAAATTGATTTAATACATTTAATTTTACTTTTTTTTTATGTATTTTGTGATGTTGCTCTGATGAAAGTTTGTTTACATGTATTCCTTAATATGACCAATCAAATGCTGGAGTAGTTACTTTTCTTATCTATGAAGTATACTTACCTGATCCAAATGTAATCTGTCGTAATGTATTATTATGCACTGATCAGCATAAAATATTAATTTATCTGTGATGTTGCAATCTGATAAATAGAATAAAATAAAATTTACCTATGTATAAGTTTTACCCTCAAATGAAGTAGTAGTAAAGAGGAGGGTAATATGATATAAAGATCTATAGAGCTTTTTAAATCACTCGTTATCATAAATAAAAGAAGAGACTTACTATCAGCAAACAAATTATAATGACAGAAATTTTAAAAAAGCCTAAAAAATATTTTTTTTTTTTTTTTTTAAGTTTGTTTCAAACATGAACAGAATTTCAGCTGTCCAGTTAATTTATGTAGTAATGCTTAAATTATTTATCTGTATTGTTTTAATTTAACAAACTAAAAGTAAAAACTTTTGGCAATGAGACCACTGCTGTGTTTATACCTCCTTAAAACATTAATGAGAATGCTTGTAATTGCTACATGAAGATTAAAAAAAGTATTACACACAGACAAAAAAAATATCAGATAAAGCTATTTCCAAAAACCTCATCTAAAGTAAAAAATAAACAACTCCAAAATGTTTTGCATACGACAATATAAGTGATCATGTAATTTTTTTTTTTTTTTTTTGGCCTCCGGGTCCGGGACCACCGTTAGGTATTGCTTCAGAGGATGGGATGAAATGATAATTTTGTAGCGTGTGAAAGTGATATACCTAACCAGAATTTTCCGAGACAATACCACTCACACCATGGAGGCCGGCGATCAAGTAAATTAATTTAACAGAACTGGCAATGATATCACTGAACTTTCCTATCTGTGTAAATCTTAAAATTTAACCGTTTTTTCAGCAAAAAGGTAAAATATTATTGTTATCTTATATGACCTTTTCTTATCTACTGATATTATTATTAATATTATTAGCTAAACAAATAATAAAAATTTCTTTAAAATTATTTATTAACTTAATAGAATGTTTTAAAATTATCAAAAATTTAATTTTACATTAAGGTATTTTACCTTAAAATATATATATTTTTTTTAAATTCTTCTGATGTTTCTAAAAACTAATTTAAAAAAAATTAAAATATTTTTCTTTGAACACTATCATAAAGGTTCTTTATATTCTACAATAAAAAAAACTACTATTTCTACTTTAATATTCCTTTACCTTCAACAGCATTTTTTTTCTTTAACAGTAGTAAGCCTACTTCTACCATAATAACATTTAAAAAATTGAGCCTAGAAATTAAAAGAGTTCATAAAACTTCTATTTTTAATGGTGGAAATAACTTACTCTACAATTTTCTGATAAGGATTGAATTATCAGAAGAATTATGTAAATTTGAAAATTAATAGTCAACAGTTGGCATCCATACATCACCTACACTGAAAATTATACATATATTTAGAATACATTGTATCA
Source organism: Zanna intricata (assembly GCA_010016005.3). NCBI lineage: Eukaryota > Metazoa > Arthropoda > Insecta > Hemiptera > Fulgoridae > Zanna > Zanna intricata. The sequence goes on from JAAAKQ030407664.1 coordinate 9,481, forward strand.
CAATGTCAACTGATAGAGTTCTCCTTGTAGTCTACTTGTTGAGTTGATTTCAAAACTATTGAATTTGTAGATTAAACAGCAACTTCACTTTAAAAATTAATGTTTGGTATGGTTTGATTTAATATTATGCTCAATTTTTTAACAAAATAAAAATTGAAAACTTCTTTGATACATTAGAATTCTTACTCCAAAGCTGGACAAACTTAAAAAACAAATTAATTTTTTCAGCAGCAATAATTACTACCCTTTCTCAATATTCACATTGTGGTAGAGATATGACTTCCTAACAGCTATATTGGAAGCAGTATGCTAATGATTTGGCTACCACAAGGTCTAGATATTACATCAAGATTTTTTTATAAGGGGGTATGTAAACAACAATGTGTACTCAGAGAAGATTTGTGTTCTTGGCCATCTAAGGGATTGAATAATCACATACATAACTGTTACATTCAAATGCCAGGGAGTTTGTGGGGAAAAATGCAGAAAATGTTTTAGATATGGACCACAAATGAGTATAAATTAAAATCTACTTAACTCAAAAATGAAAAATATATGTCACCAATACTTATAAAACGATCTATACAATAAATATCTTATAAAATAAATAAAACAATCTATTCACTTAAATGATATTTTATATTTGTAAAACTGCATTTGAAACCCTGGAATTTTTTAATATACATCCTTTAATATTTTAATACATATATTTGGGAAAATAAAATTTATGAATAAAAAAACTTATCAATGTATCGCAGTCTTTATGTTATTTAGTTATTTACATTTTGTTTTTTATTTAGTTACCTATTTATTACAATGTATGTGTTATTTATTTATGGTTTTACTAACGTTGTCTAATTTTTTTTTTAATGATTACAATAATAAAAATGAAATTCAATTCCGATTAAGAAGTGTTGGTGTGTTAATTGTAGATAGATGAGTACAAACAGTATGGATATACATGATTCATAGTCATCAATTATAAGCTGTGACTACTGATCAGCATATAGTTTTATGAAAGGAGAGGTACAATCAACAATAATTTTATCTGAGAATGAAGGAGAGAGTTAGTTGTTAATTAACCACTTTTTTTAATTCTAGCTGAAACAGCAGACTGGTATCTCAATGTACTACTGATGTAAAACATATTATTTATATTGATAGAACCTGAAGAAAAATGCCAATTGGTTCAAGATGCTTACTTTTATAGTAATGGCACAAGTAATATAATTTCTAATCTTTTTTTTAAAAAACGCTGTATGACTAATGAAAGAACTACACTCTGCTACAAAAAAAATCTTCTAGAAGAACAATGAATTTAGAAAGTGAATTATGTTTATTTTTATTTTTTTTATTAGCTTCAATAATAATTCATTATTCTGATTGATAAGTTCTAAATTTTAATTATTTTAAACTGAAAATAAATAAGTTTATTTACCTTTTACTTAGATAGTTTTGATTTATCCTACATCAGAACAGAGTTACTAGGGGATAGTAAAAAGAAACTATAAATATTTTTCATGAAGAATATCACTTAATAATGAATAAAACTAAACATTTTAATGAACATCTGGCTCAAAATTACATTCACATTGAAAAATCTGACATTATAAAATACCACTGCTCAAAAAAGGATAGAACACCGTACTCATTGAACGAGTCCTTCACAAATGTATTTAACATAGAAATAAAAACAAAAAAAAACATCACATCAATACAAAATAAAAATCTCAGCAAAATAACTTGTAAGCTAAAAAAAAAAAAAAAAGGTACAGTGTAGTTTGCTGGATAAAATACAATAAAACACACCATCACATACAGAAACACTCTCCAGACAAACAGTACCCTTGGAATACATAAATAAAACTTCTATTCTACATCGCGCAAACAGGATGCAATCATTCCACAGTAACAATTAGTAAACATTATCAGACCAATAAACATAGAAACAAATCACAATACAGCATAAACATAGATTATCTACATATACACAAAAACGTGATTGTATCATTATATAACAGAACATTATCAAAGACACAAACACACAACCATGTGTAACATAAATTCATCAAACTAACAGAATTCAATCTGGTTCTAATCTAATATGCTTTTCAGTCTTTGCACGTTAATATTGTTAACAATAAAATAAAAACAACAGAGTAGTGTTAATAATAATAATGATGGAGGTAATAATTTTCCCAATGAAATTGTTAATAATTCATTTTTTCAAACTAAAAACAACTATTAAAGAAATAAAGCATTAAAAGACTTAAAAATAAAAATCATTAGTATTCACTGGAGCTCCAGATTCATCACTATCTTTTGCAATGAAAACCTTTAAAGTGCAATACTAAATAGTAAATACCCAAACTGAACTGCTCCTCCTCTTTATTCGTATTGGATGTCTTAAAGAAAATTCTTTTAACATCATAATATTCACTTCTCCCCCTCCCCTCATTCACTTATCTTCTCTGTGTCTATTTTCTCTTTTCCATAATTTCATCAGTTACTCTGTTTTTTGTAAGTATGCAGTTGTTGAATCTGCATTGATCAAAATTATATGAATGACAATATTATAGGATAGATAGTGAATTTTTTTTTTTTTTTTTTTTTGGAGGGCAAACAACGCCTGAGCGTTATTATCGCCCGGGATAGATAGTGAAGAGGTGGTACAAAGATTATGAATTCACGAATTGACATTCAAACAGAGCTTAATGAGAGAAGAATTCAAACAGAAACAGACACAATTTTCCTTTGCTGTTTAACATAATTTGCTAGTTCTAAATCACTGCTTTTAAATTAAATTTGTGCTGAAATCATTAGATAAAGACAGTTGTATCATATAACTAATCATTGTAATAGTACCTCTTAAAATGTACATTTGAAAAGTAAATGATGCACTATCTGTAAGTATTTAGTGGAAAGAAGCAATTTCTCAGAATGTTTTACTATTATGAGATTGCAGCGACAAAATCACCTCTAAATAAATAAATAGATATGTATAAGTACATTGTTTAGATCAGCATATAATTTTATACATATATTATATAAATAATAATAGGTGGAAATCATGGTTTTTGTATACTACACATAAAACTGCATATTGAAATTAATATCTCTGTACATGTGGTCTGCTTTTTTAAGGGTTTTGCAAACATTGATTCTGTTCTGTACTTTGTCTTCTCCTTTGTGTACTGTTACTTTGTCTAGTTCTTTGTATCTGAATGAATATGCAATCACTGTATTTGATGTAGTATTCTATGCAATTACTGCAATTTAATTTGTATACTGCTGAGTTTATGATCTCCCTTTTTCAGTAAAAGGGAAATGATATAAAATGAGATCATAGAAAAACCTTGAAACAATATAGAAATATACACAAAGTACAAACACTTACCTCAAAGTACAATACTAGTAAATAAAAAAGAAAAGCGGTTTTAATATACACTAATACAAAGAAATAATATTAATACCTACATGAATTACTTATGCAAGTGAATGTTGATTTGAATTATTTTAAAAAGTCTTTCCATGTTCAATCCCACAGGTAAAAAACTGTAATCATCCAATCTTTTATGCTCAATAAATATTAAAAAAAATATTTATTGAGTATTGGTAAATATTCATTTACCATATACTCCTATTCTGGAGATATAATATGGATAAAATCTGAGAGTTTAGAAAATAAGAATGGGTTGTGAGGTCTATGTTTAAATTTTTCAAAATAGAATTCTGTAAATCATATTTAAATTCTAAATTGACTAGGATGAATATATTCTAAGGGTATCTGATTCATAATAAAATATGAAAAGTTAACATTTTTATTCCAAGACTTACAATGTTTTTTTAAAAGCTTAAAACATTCTGAAACTGAATAGGTTTAAATAAGATGTTGACTGGAAATGAGATAGCTTTCTAAGCTAGCTCTAGTCTTTCTGTTTTCACAAAGTGAGAAAATTTCTGTAAAAGTTTATTATGAATGACATAGTCCCCAAAGAAGATAATTTATAATTTAACATATTCTTCAATCAATTTCACATAATAAATCACTTAATTTCCCTGAATCATCACATCCAAAATAGATTACAACTATACTTTTAAAACATAAAAAAAAAAATTCTTTACAACTGAAACACTGATCAGTAACACATTTTATATATGAAATATATATTGTAAAATATGGTACAACATGCTGTACATACATGCAGATTTTTTATATTTGCAACATAAGTTAATTAAACATATACTTGTCGGCGGCTGACAACACTGAAGAACTCAGCACAATGAAACATCTGGAACATGTTAATAATGATATTCTACATAAAAAACTGGCCCCCTCCAAAAAAAAAGAATAAAAATATACCAAATGATGCAAAGAACCTAATAATAATAATAATAAACATTAAATAACAATTATACAAAATTTCAGAAAGTTTTTAGAGAGAAGGTTACTGTGTTCCTTCTAATATTGAAAATGTAATATGTAAGATCAAACAGACTGTGTGCTGCACATTCACTTAGATTCAAATAACATATATAAGTACTTTACAGAACAACAGGATCAATGTTTGCAAAACACCTTATAGAAGCAGACCACACGTACAAAGATACTAACTTCAATATGTAAATTTTACACGTAGCACACAAAAATCAAAATTTCAATGTACTTGAAAACAAGAGAATTTTAAACAAATTAAATTTGACAAAAACAATATAAAAAATTAATAAACTGAGAATAGATTTAATAAATTATTTGACTAAAGGAATTTTCTAATAACCTTAAAACTGGCATTCTAACAATAGTGCCATTAGTAACTGTTGAAGAATGAGATGTAAAATTAGTTCTGAAAAGATTTTCTGTAAGAACAAGAGTCCAAGTAATTTGAAATTGTGTAATAATTAATAAAATCTGTAAAAAGTGTTATTACATTCTGTCATGTCGATCAAAGAAAATGTTGTGAACATTTTAAGCTGTATCCATTTATATATATGTTTTTGAGGGTGAAAGGAACAACCCAATATTACTATATGAATATTGTATCAGTAGACTTATACCGCAGTACTAAAGCTCAGTATTATCCTGTTAGTGATTTTATATTTATTTACAAAAATATTTTTGATGATCGAAGTCATTAACAAAACTTGAAATAGTTCTGACTTCATTGATTTACCTGGTAAGCTAGATAACAGGAAAATTATTCTTGAAGAAGGATAGATGGTGGAGATAGATTGCTGGTTCAATGATTGACTTCTTGCTACCCATGATATCATGTTGAAGTACAGTATCTCCTCCAGTGTACTATTAGCAGAGCCAATACTTCAGACATCTCATGTAGACTTTCTGTGCATCCATATGTATTTCGTGAATTTTGACAAATAATACTTAAGCATATTACTATGATGAAGTACATATGAATAATATACAATATAAATTTAAAATTCTCTAGATTTATAAATACAATTACTGAACTAATTGACAACTGGGTTTTATAATTAAAACTTATTTTGATTTCAGGGGTGAAAACATATTAAATCATTTTTCTCTCTTTTTATTCATTAAACAGCTGTTCAGATGTTGTAAATAATACTTATTTTAAACAAAACAGGTACTGATACACATACAAAAAGAGTAACTCTGTGTGATAAACTTTACATAATTAACTTCAAGGGATAATGACAACTATTAGTTTTTACATGAAACAATGGCAATGCGTTACCTGTCACAGCATTTGATAACTGACAATCTTTTGACGGGTTCAAAAATTTATATTAAGGTTTATACTTTTGTGTATTTAGTGTTTTTACTTTAGTATATTTCTACTAATAGTGTAATAGGTAATTTTATTAATAATTACTTTTGTATTCTTTGAAGTTACTAATCCATAATATTCTCTATAAATATGGGGGCGGAAGTTTGAATCTTAATTATGGTGATGCTAACCGTCCATTGAATCGATTGAAAATAAATTCCTTCAAACTATGATTATAAACATTTCAATGTAGCTGATAAATTAAAGAGTTCATTTGACTTGGATTCACAAAAAGTCAGAAGAAGCGTAAAATATCTTAACATTTCTTCATAGCATCTTTAACAAGTAGATTGATTCCATGCATACATCTAAATATTTATCTCACCGATTACACAAAGTTGCTATTTTATTATTTCTTTTACTTCTCAATCTAATTTATCAATTTGTTATTTCTCCCCAGTTAATTTCATAGCTATGTCATTTATACCTAATAATCATTATATTATTTTTATTTAGGTGTATTTTATGAGTTTATAACAATTAAAATTAAAACTGAATGTATTCTGTTAGTATCAACAGTGACCAAAGAATCTTTGCTGCTTTTCAGTGTAATTCCTTCTTCATTACATCATTATTTTATGGTTTTTCTTTTATTTTAATATTGTGTGAAAAATTACATGACATGCAATTGTAAGTAACTTTATAAAATGATATTTTTCTTATAATTACAATTTTGTGTGATGTTACTTTAAACTGTGTTACAAAATATGTTTTTGTATTCTATGAGCCTCTGTATACATACATAAATTAATAAATATTAAAAAAAACTTTAGTACTCTTGGTAAAATAAGTCCTCGATCAAGGAGCTGGTAACCAGAGCTTTAATTTCTCTTCAACTTTTTTTTAAATTTTGTGTATACTTCTAGAGGTGAATTGCACCTGTATTTTAGTGAGGGAGGTTTTAATCTACACTAAAAATAGAGAGCCTAAAAACAGTAAATTCTTAAGTTTTTATTGTATTCAGTATTTGCTTTTAAATTAAGTCAAAGATTATACCCAGACGGCGTAAAATCTTTCAGTCTTTGTCGGGGATAATTGTACTTAACTACAAGAATAATTTCAAGAATATCTTTATTATTACGTTTAAAGAAAAGTACTGTTTGTGATTTTAATTTTTTTGTTTATTTTAATTTTAACAATTATAAATAGTATTTATGGTATTTCGAAAACCTGAAGAAACATTATAAATACGAATATAAAATTTTATTTCCTATTAATAACGCTAAAATCCTGCTTTGTGTCGGAGTTTTAATTTATACATTATACTGACGGTAAAAGATGTTTGTTCTCACGTATAGAGGTTTGTTCGCCTTCCTAAGCCGGGTTATAAATAGAATACCTATTTTTAAGAGGACCTATTTCATCGGGTGTACACCCACAGCAAACAGAGTCGGAACGACACGAGAGTCGCTGTGTGTGTGGCGCGCGTTTGAATTTCTGTTCGGTCGGACGATTTGTCGGGGCGTGTCCGCGTGCAGCCATCGCGTCAATCCGTATTTAGCCGGTTGCAAGCAAGTGCTAACGGACACCGGCCGTCCGCTGAAACTCTCTCGAGTTCGCTATCTAATAGATGAACAGGAAGGGGGCAATAAAACGTTGACCGGAATAGAGGGGGAATAATTGTCCCCCCTCCAGTCGAAGCTTTGACCTGCGGGCGGGAGGATAACCGGCGTGCATTTAAGCGGCTAACGAGCATCTTTCCAGAGAGAATACTTATCGGTAATGAGAGTTATGTCTTATTATGACGCGTGACTCTATTCTGTTAGGCGAGAAACAATATTTTCTTTAAATTATATATATATTACTATATACTATTATATATATACTATTTAAGCTGTAATGTAAAGATCACGAGAACAATTTGAATGAATTATGTAGAACCCCTTTCACTCTCATACACACAAACACGCGCGCACACATACAATAAACACACACCTATATGTGAGCGCGTGCTTGGTAATTTCGATAAGTTGTTTATGTAGGTGGATATTCAGAACAATTTGATTATCAGATACAATAATATATGGTTAAAATTATGCAAATAGATCTTTTAAGAGTATAGATTCTCTTCAGAGTCGAGTATTTAGACGATATTCCAAACTAACTGAGACCAGATGTCTGTACAAGCAAAATCTTTAACTAAAATTTCGCTTTAAATAGTGTACAAACAACCCGCGCTGTAATCTAAGACAATATATTTCATTCATAAACTCTTTTTTTAAAACTGTATAATAAATAAATATTAGTTATTTCTTCCTGTATCAATTTAAATGAAAATTATTCAAGATATTTATTCTTCAATACGAGCTATTCAGTTGATTTTTGTTTAAATAATAAAAGATACAGCGCTGTAGATAATGAAGTAAATTTAAAATGTATTATTAACTTCAAGTACAATCATTTAACCATAATTTTCGCCCACTATATTTTAGTTAAATACTAATATATTCTGTTCGTTAATGCTAATTCTTTTATTTAAGCAAACATAAACAGTTCTTCTTTGATAAGTGGAAAACTATATAAACGACAGAAGGAAAACCACAATCCAATAAAAAATTAAAATGAATTAGAATTCCAATAAACGAATTGCCATTTTCACTAATATTTATCAGGAAAAAAATTAAATGGATTTTGGTTTTAGTTTGCATTATATTTCAAGCTACAAAAAGTGTTTATAAGAAAACTGATTGAGGAATCTTAGATTCAACTAAACAGGAAACCTAAGTTTACTTATTTTTAATATAGTTTTTATTATTATTACTTTTTTTATTTTAAGACTGATGTAATTCATATAAATTACAATGATAAACATAATTTTTATTTCCTAACATGAAATACATGACTTTAATTTGTTTTTTGATGCTGAAAACGAATATGAACTCACAATCTTTATATCACCCACCATTATTGAAAAATGTTTAAATTTTAACTGAAGGATTCTTTTTTTTTTCGACTATAATTAGCATTTTAAGCTTCTATATTGTATTCTGTTAGCTCATTTTTTATTGTTTAACTTTGTTAACATAATTTGTAATCTATAAATAAACAATACTAAACAAAGAATTAAATCATATCATAGTCACATATTATGACATCATATCTAATACTGAAGAGTGAGCCTTCATGGACAAAATTAATCACGTATTTGCAGGTCAAAACACGTAGATAAAACACATCTGTGTTGTTTGTATTAAGCACTGGATTTAGGAATTAATCAATTTTGTCTTGTTGCTGTCTTTAAGTCTATGCCTCGAGGTTGTGTAAATGATGTGGATGCCTTTTGTTATTATGTATGTGGTGAGTTTACAGTTAAATCAAATAGAAACAACATTACAACTTTAATTAAAAAAGCATATCATTTGTACTTTCTGTGAAAAAATTGGTGATCAGGCTAAGACGTGGACTCCTCATATAGTATGCTCTAATTGTTCTCTATATTTAAGAGGATGGCTGAAATATATACAGGAGGCTTTGCCGTTTTGTTTACCTGCGGTTTAGAGTGATCCAAAGGATCATGTAACCAATTGTTACTTTTATTTAACAAGTGTGTCTGGAGTTTCTAAAAAATCTAAACATACTGTGAAATATCCTTCATTGCAATCTGCAATCAGGCCTGTACCTCACAGTGAAATTATTCCAGTTCTTGAGCCAAATGTATGTTTCGAAAGCAGTGATGAAGAATTACGCAGTACTGAAGAAGACAGCAATGATTTTAATTTTGAACTATCTTCCGATAAGCTACATCTTATGTCACAAGGTGAATTAAATGACTTGGTTAGAAATTTAAATTTATCAAAACATCAAGCTGAACTGTTAGGATCAAGACTCCAAGGTTGGAATTTACTTAAAAAAAAATACAAAAATTTCGGGCTTTCGAAGCCGACAAAAAAGACTTTCTCAGTAGTTTATTGATTAAAATAATTTGGTTTATTGCACAAATATTGATGAACTTATGTTGCACTTAGGACAAATTCATAGACCTCAGGACTGGCGCCTTTTCATAGATTCGTTCAAGTATTATTTACAAGTTCTACTACACAACGGTAACAAATATCCTTCGGTACTGTTCGCTTATGGTATTAATTTGAAAGAGACATACGATGTGATGAAAGACGTTCTTGAAAAAATAAATTATAAAAAAATAGCTGGAAAATATGTGATGATTTGAAACTTACAGCTACTTTGTTAGGCGTGCAATTAGACTTTACAAAATAAATGTATTTCTTTGCGAATGGAATAGAACAAATGGGAAACATATTATTCATGAGCTCTTAGCTGAACCCAAAAAAATATTTTTTCCTCCTCTCCACATCAAGCTAGGAATAACGAAAAATTTTGTAAAAGTAATGAAGAAGGATAGTCCCGGATTTGTGTACATCAGGTAGAAATTTCAGAATGTAAGTGAAGGAAAAATTAAAGAAGGAATATTTGTTAGTCCTCAAATAAGATAGTTGGTCAAAGATGATGTATTTAACTAAATGTTAAATAATGTAGAAAGTGCAGCTTGGGCTTCATTTAAAGCCATTTGCAAAAACTTTCTCCGACAACTAGCACGATATTTTTAATCAACTTTTTTCTTCATACAGAGCTATAGGAGGTCTTTGAAAATAAATTTTCTCCACTCATATGTGGATTATTTCCCAACAACCTCGGAGACGTAAGTGACGAAGACGGTGAAAGTTTCCACCAAGAAATGTCGGTGATAGAAAGCCACTATAAAGGAAAATCGAATACTAACATGCAAGCCGATTACTGTTGGACATTAATTCGGGATGTGCCTGAGGTTATTTATAAAAGAAAAGCATCAGTGAAATCATTCTAACACAGGTACGGCCATGCAAAATAATAAATTTTACATACTTTAACTATATTTTCCCTTAATTTTTTTTTAAGCGTAATTTATTTAAAACTAAGATGATAAAAAAAATTGTATTTACTGATCTGTAATATACGCAAACAAGCAAATCAAGAAATGGTATCACACTTAAAGAAACATTAATTTTTTTTTTGTCTATCAATGTTATTTATAGCTAATAAATATCATTGCTTATCATTTGGATTCTATTTAATAAACAATTAATTAACATCCTTTATACATAAAAAGCAGTTCCATAATTATGTCTTATATTCACTATTTCATAAATAATAGCATAATTTTGATTTTACATATATATATATATATATATATAATTTCGATTTTATATATAAAATAAAAATAAATAAACTATTTATTTTAATAAATATATATATATATATTTGTATTTAAAATTACACTTACTTAATTGTAAAATACAATGTTGAGAATGGTCTTCTCTAACCAGGATGGCAAGTATATTATACGTGGTTCATCACACTTTCAACTTTCATAATGTTTTTTTCACTGATGTTTTAAATTTAACTTTTAGTTCTTAGAACAGTATGCGTATAATTAAAAATATCTTTACTTTTTAAATATTCTTGAAGTAAAAACATCCAAACGACTTATGGCGGTTATAATTATTCTGAAATTAATCTGTGAAAAAATTCTTACAACATGTTTATTGTTTCATTAACAATATGGTATCTTTAGCTTTGAACTGAGATTTCTCATCTGTGCAATAAACGTTTAATAAATTCATCAATTTCATGTATTTGTAATGATTATGAAAAATTTGAAAATTTTCCGTTGCTCTATATTTGATTATTTTGACTTTTTTCATTACCGATCAGGTGAATTTTCCGTTGCTCTATATTTGATTATTTTGATTTTTTTCATTACCGATCAGGTGAAATTAAACTTGGCAATAAAACAAACATAATTTTGCACTCAATCCCGTTTTCATTAACAAATGACCGAAATCAACTAAAATACTGCAAATATTATTCACAATCTGACTATTCAACTCAACATCAATAAGGTAAGCGTATAATTTAAAAATCTTTTTCATATCTTCTTAAGCAGTAGCTGTTATTAAATATAATCTTTGAGGATAGTGTTTTAAACGATTGTTCGAAGGAAGGACTAAAAGCTATTTCACGTCTTCAAGAACTTCTAAAGATTATAATGATGGTCAGAAAGGGATCTTCTAATTTTATACAGCCCTAGCTTCATGAAATGCTTTGTAAAAAAAAAAAAAAAAAAAAAAAAATATGTTATTGGCTTACGGAGTGGGAACCGGGAAATTTTCAACTGAAACTACTTTTGCAAGATTTACGTGTTTCCAAGATAAGTCCCTACAAACATACGTTAATTCTTATAAAACGACATAGCCGATACGTTAAAGGTAATGAAATGAATCTAGAACCCGTCTAGTTTATTTCAATTAACCTTATAGTTAACCTTGAGTTCAGCGCTGCCATCTGACAAATAAAGTAACGTAAAATTTACCAATTTGTAAATATCTTCATTCTAAGGGTTACGTTCTTTTTGAAACACTCGTTTTAAAAGAAATTTTTATTAAAATATAAACGAGTTCAGATTTTTTTTTGATCGAAGAAACTAGCACAATGTGCAGTCAGAATGTAACCCTGTGGCAACTACTAACTGTATATGTTTTCGAACTGACGGTTTCCTACACCTGTAATACCTAAGGATATTGCATTTAGGTTATAATACAATGTAAATAAGTATAAGATGCCAGCATTTTTATAAAATTTTATAAAGAACAAGCCAGTTCTCATTAATCATAAAAAATTATGGACTGGAAAATCCTGGTTGCATTTGAGTATAAAATGATTTATTGCGTTCTACTTACAATTAGACAGTACAGAGATGTATAAGGTTTATGATATATAGTTAAATTGAAAGTTATTAACTTAATCGGACCCTTATGTCATTGATGTTCATTCTCTTCAAAATAAGAACCTAGTAATCCTGATACCTTAATTTAAGCGTATTGATTTATAGTAAAAAATAATAATGACAAATAATAAAAAAAATTTGAAGTGTGATTTTACAAAAGTTGTAAGATATCAAGATAATTTTTGGTAAAACAGGAAAAGTAAACAGTTGTTTATTATAATAGCTCCATATATATATATTTCTTTTTTTCACTTCAAGCTATTTTTCGTAGGCCTTTTTAAACAAAGTTTATGATTTTATCACTTAATCCAAGCCGAAAGTATAATTTTTTTTAATAATACCTTTAATTTCGGATACTCAATAAGATATTCGTTAGTCCTTAGTTCCGGAGGAAACGACGTCCTGTGCAATATAATAAAATTAATGTTAGCATGATTAAAAAGTTATTGTAGTGAGATTATCTAGTGAAGTACATTTTAAATGAAATTATATATATATATATACTCGTATATAAAGTGAAGCTCAATTAGCAATTAGTTAAAAAATTAATATTATTACGCTTCCAACTGCTCTGTTGCTGTATTGACATACGCTAAAACCCATGCTACAGGAATCAAATATAACTTTTAATATTATATTTTCCAAACTTGAACTGTAGTGAACGATGTACTAAATGTACATATACTATTTAATTATTCTTCAATAGTTTTTGGGTTATCTATATTTTTTGCAAATATTTTGATTATAGTATGTTTTTACTGTAAATAAAAACCCACAATTCTGCAATGAAAAATCACTAATAATTTTTTTTTTTAATTTGCAACCATGTACAACCATGATTCACATTCGCAATCGGTGAAGTTCACTATACTACAAATTAACTCTTTCATGGTTACAGTTTTTTTTTAAGGTTTTTCTCGCTAATAATGAACTATTTTAACAATTATTTTCTAAAAAGAGAGAATTTTACAAAAATAAAATCTTCGTAGGAAATATTTTACGAAATTTTCACCAAGATTTCGCTTTTAGAAGTTATAAATAAAAAAAATATAATCGATGAAAAGCATGATATTTTTTTTACTTTATTTCATTAATGGTACTTTTTTAATCACTTTATCCACGTGGAAAGTACATCAAATATGATGAAGTCAGGAATAAATATATTAATTTATTACACAGAACGTAACTTAATTACGAAATACAATAATAATTACTGTCTCTCATGGATTTATTATCAGTGGTTTTCCTTGTTTGCTGTTCTGTTAAATGACTAAGATGCTATATAAGATGCTGTTCATGTTGATTGAATAATGGAACCAACGTTTTCATTTAATGCCAATGGAAAAATCAGAAAAAAAATCCAGCCCGCTGATATTCAGGAACTTGTGAAATTTTAAGTACGCCAACTACTGAGAATTAATAACGCAATAAAGAAATCATATGTTTTTACCTCGATCAGGGCGGCACAGTTAAATCTAAACTTAAAATGAATTCATTACAAAAATATGTTTTAAGATAATTGTTTGGAGCCATAAATAAGAATCGTCTAGACCAATATTTAGAAAAATAATGATATTAATTTAATCCTATATTATAGTTTTGAATGTGCAATCTTTGTTAAAAAGGAAAAAAAAACAATATCCACAATGATAAAACCAGACAATAGAACTGTTTTTGTGTAACACAACACAGTAATTCAGCTTACGATAAAGAATCTTATTATGCCTCGGTTATCATTTTTAATAAATTGTAGGACCTTTTAAAAATATTTTCACTTAATTATTTTAAATATAATTAAAAGATTTTTGTTTATAAAGAACAATATTAATCTGTCGATGAAATTTTAAATAATATTAATTAAATATTTTTATAAAATCCTGAATTCAGCATCCCTTCAACGTATACATAAGTAGGTAATTAATTTTAGTTTGAAATATCAGGAAAACTTATCTTTATTTTTATTTTTTAATCAGCTATCGCCTTCCTAAATCACCTGAACGCCCCCAATTTTCTATGTGCCTTTTACCACCCTCTCGAAGGAAGGCCTCAGCGTCCACAATGGGACATCATCAACCACTTTGAGAACGAATGTCTGACCATTAGTTCTCAAAGTGGGCGATAATGCTTTCTTTTGGGCGCTGGAAGCATTCAGAGGCGGTAAGAGTTTCATAGAAAATTGGGGGCGTTCAGACGGTCTAGGAAAATAACTGCCGAATATAAAAAAAGCAAAAATTATGGTTTCCTGATATTTCAATCTAAATGTGAAGTAAAAAGTAAATTTAAACTCAGAAAAATTGTATGCCTCGTTTTAAAACAATAATTGCAATTGCTGTTTTTAAGAGCGCATCAATCAAATAATTTCCTTTAACGCCTTTTGAATTGTGAACTATCTTTAGTTATTTTTTATATTTAGTATCTTCATGTCTTATTTACCTCAACATTATTCCTTGTGATTATATTATATTTTAAATAATTATTATAGATTTTAATTAGATATATATTTTTTATTTTATAATTAACCGAGTATTTTATGTAGCGGCTGGATTAAGGTATAACACGATTTTCCTTCGTCTAAACCAGTGCTTCCCAAACTTTTTTCGTTCCCGTACCCCTTAATAAAACTTTTCAATTACGAGTACCCCTCCCCCGATAACTCCATACCTACTCCTAAAAATGAGCTCGTTTCTCTTAAGGTCTATCTGTTGTCAATCTTAACTTTGAAATATACTTAGTATTGTCTCTAGAGACTTGTGATCTATAGAGAGTTACTGTAGGAATCCCTTTATGTACATTAACAAAATTTTATTATTTTATTATTTATTTATTGTTTTCAAGGATATTCTTATAACAGTTGGTTGTACCGGATTTTGCAATGAATTTCGACAAAAAATGATTTGATTTTTGATCTGATACATTAAAAAACCAGCCTATTTATATTAATTTCAGAACTTTAAACCTTAAA